>OY726521.1:6380913-6622081 GCA_963383655.1 Bathymodiolus septemdierum
TGTATATACAAGGTTTTGTATTGAATGGGTTGTATTGTAATATACAAGGTTTTGTATTGAATGGGTTGTATTGTATATACATGTACAAGGTTTTGTATTGAATGGGTTGTATTGTATATACAAGGTTTTGTATTGAATGGGTTGTATTGTATAACAAGGTTTTGTATTGAATGGGTTGTATTGTATATACAAGGTTTTGTATTGAATGGGTTGTATGTATATACAAGGTTTTGTATTGAATGGGTTGTATTGTATATACAAGGTTTTGTATTGAATGGTTGTATTGTATATACAAGGTTTTGTATTGAATGGGTTGTATTGTATATAAAGGTTTTGTATTGAATGGGTTGTATTGTATATACAAGGTTTGTATTGAATGGTTGTATTGTATATACAAGGTTTTGTATTGAATGGGTTGTATTGTATATACAAGGTTTTTGTATTGAATGGGTTGTATTGTATATACAAGGTTTTGTATTGAATGGGTTGTATTGTATATAGTTTTATTGAATGGTGTTATTGTATATACAAGGTTTTGTATTGAATGGGTTGTATTGTATATACAAGGTTTTGTATTGAATGGGTTGTATTGTATATACAAGGTTTTGTATTGAATGGGTTGTATTGTATATATACAAGGTTTTGTATTGAATGGGTTGTATTGTATATACATGTACAAGGTTTTGTATTGAATGGGTTGTATTGTATATACAAGGTTTTGTATTGAATGGGTTGTATTGTATATACAAGGTTTTGTATTGAATGGGTTGTATTGTATATACAAGGTTTTGTATTGAATGGGTTGTATTGTATATACATGTACAAGGTTTTGTATTGAATGGGTTGTATTGTATATACAAGGTTTTGTATTGAATGGGTTGTATTGTATATACATGACAAGGTTTTGTATTGAATGGGTTGTATTGTATATACAAGGTTTTGTATTGAATGGGTTGTATTGTATATTACAAGGTTTTGTATTGAATGGGTTGTATTGTATATACAAGGTTTTGTATTGAATGGGTTGTATTGTATATACAAGGTTTTGTATTGAATGGGTTGTATTGTATATACAAGGTTTTGTATTGAATGGGTTGTATTGTATATACACAAGGTTTTGTATTGAATGGGTTGTATTGTATATACAAGGTTTTGTATTGAATGGGTTGTATTGTATATACAAGGTTTGTATTGAATGGGTTGTATTGTATATACATACAAGGTTTTTGTATGAAAGGGTTGTATTGTATATACAAGGTTTTGTATTGAATGGGTTGTATTGTATATACATGTACAAGGTTTTGTATTGAATGGGTTGTATTGTATATACAAGGTTTTGTATTGAATGGGTTGTATTGTATATACAAGGTTTTGTATTGAATGGGTTGTATTGTATATACATACAAGGTTTTGTATTGAATGGGTTGTATTGTATATACAAGGTTTTGTATTGAATGGGTTGTATTGTATATACAAGGTTTTGTATTGAATGGGTTGTATTGTATATACAAGGTTTTGTATTGAATGGGTTGTATTGTATATACATGTACAAGGTTTTGTATTGAATGGGTTGTATTGTATATACAAGGTTTTGTATTGAATGGGTTGTATTGTATATACATGTACAAGGTTTTGTATTGAATGGGTTGTATTGTATATACAAGGTTTTGTATTGAATGGGTTGTATTGTATATACAAGGTTTTGTATTGAATGGGTTGTATTGTATATACAAGGTTTTGTATTGAATGGGTTGTATTGTATATACATGTACAAGGTTTTGTATTGAATGGGTTGTATTGTATATACAAGGTTTTGTATTGAATGGGTTGTATTGTATATACATGTACAAGGTTTTGTATTGAATGGGTTGTATTGTATATACAAGGTTTTGTATTGAATGGGTTGTATTGTATATACAAGGTTTTGTATTGAATGGGTTGTATTGTATATACAAGGTTTTGTATTGAATGGGTTGTATTGTATATACATGTACAAGGTTTTGTATTGAATGGGTTGTATTGTATATACATGTACAAGGTTTTGTATTGAATGGGTTGTATTGTATATACAAGGTTTTGTATTGAATGGGTTGTATTGTATATACAAGGTTTTGTATTGAATGGGTTGTATTGTATATACAAGGTTTTGTATTGAATGGGTTGTATTGTATATACAAGGTTTTGTATTGAATGGGTTGTATTGTATATACAAGGTTTTGTATTGAATGGGTTGTATTGTATATACAAGGTTTTGTATTGAATGGGTTGTATTGTATATACATGTACAAGGTTTTGTATTGAATGGGTTGTATTGTATATACATGTACAAGGTTTTGTATTGAATGGGTTGTATTGTATATACAAGGTTTTGTATTGAATGGGTTGTATTGTATATACAAGGTTTTGTATTGAATGGGTTGTATTGTATATACAAGGTTTTGTATTGAATGGGTTGTATTGTATATACAAGGTTTTGTATTGAATGGGTTGTATTGTATATACAAGGTTTTGTATTGAATGGGTTGTATTGTATATACATGTACAAGGTTTTGTATTGAATGGGTTGTATTGTATATACAAGGTTTTGTATTGAATGGGTTGTATTGTATATACAAGGTTTTGTATTGAATGGGTTGTATTGTATATACATGTACAAGGTTTTGTATTGAATGGGTTGTATTGTATATACAAGGTTTTGTATTGAATGGGTTGTATTGTATATACAAGGTTTTGTATTGAATGGGTTGTATTGTATATACAAGGTTTTGTATTGAATGGGTTGTATTGTATATACAAGGTTTTGTATTGAATGGGTTGTATTGTATATACAAGGTTTTGTATTGAATGGGTTGTATTGTATATACATGTACAAGGTTTTGTATTGAATGGGTTGTATTGTATATACAAGGTTTTGTATTGAATGGGTTGTATTGTATATACAAGGTTTTGTATTGAATGGGTTGTATTGTATATACATGTACAAGGTTTTGTATTGAATGGGTTGTATTGTATATACATGTACAAGGTTTTGTATTGAATGGGTTGTATTGTATATACAAGGTTTTGTATTGAATGGGTTGTATTGTATATACAAGGTTTTGTATTGAATGGGTTGTATTGTATATACATGTACAAGGTTTTGTATTGAATGGGTTGTATTGTATATACAAGGTTTTGTATTGAATGGGTTGTATTGTATATACATGTACAAGGTTTTGTATTGAATGGGTTGTATTGTATATACAAGGTTTTGTATTGAATGGGTTGTATTGTATATACAAGGTTTTGTATTGAATGGGTTGTATTGTATATACAAGGTTTTGTATTGAATGGGTTGTATTGTATATACAAGGTTTTGTATTGAATGGGTTGTATTGTATATACATGTACAAGGTTTTGTATTGAATGGGTTGTATTGTATATACAAGGTTTTGTATTGAATGGGTTGTATTGTATATACAAGGTTTTGTATTGAATGGGTTGTATTGTATATACATGTACAAGGTTTTGTATTGAATGGGTTGTATTGTATATACAAGGTTTTGTATTGAATGGGTTGTATTGTATATACAAGGTTTTGTATTGAATGGGTTGTATTGTATATACATGTACAAGGTTTTGTATTGAATGGGTTGTATTGTATATACAAGGTTTTGTATTGAATGGGTTGTATTGTATATACAAGGTTTTGTATTGAATGGGTTGTATTGTATATACATGTACAAGGTTTTGTATTGAATGGGTTGTATTGTATATACAAGGTTTTGTATTGAATGGGTTGTATTGTATATACATGTACAAGGTTTTGTATTGAATGGGTTGTATTGTATATACAAGGTTTTGTATTGAATGGGTTGTATTGTATATACAAGGTTTTGTATTGAATGGGTTGTATTGTATATACATGTACAAGGTTTTGTATTGAATGGGTTGTATTGTATATACAAGGTTTTGTATTGAATGGGTTGTATTGTATATACAAGGTTTTGTATTGAATGGGTTGTATTGTATATACATGTACAAGGTTTTGTATTGAATTGGTTGTATTGTATATACAAGGTTTTGTATTGAATGGGTTGTATTGTATATACAAGGTTTTGTATTGAATGGGTTGTATTGTATATACATGTACAAGGTTTTGTATTGAATGGGTTGTATTGTATATACAAGGTTTTGTATTGAATGGGTTGTATTGTATATACATGTACAAGGTTTTGTATTGAATGGGTTGTATTGTATATACAAGGTTTTGTATTGAATGGGTTGTATTGTATATACATGTACAAGGTTTTGTATTGAATGGGTTGTATTGTATATACAAGGTTTTGTATTGAATGGGTTGTATTGTATATACAAGGTTTTGTATTGAATGGGTTGTATTGTATATACATGTACAAGGTTTTGTATTGAATGGGTTGTATTGTATATACAAGGTTTTGTATTGAATGGGTTGTATTGTATATACAAGGTTTTGTATTGAATGGGTTGTATTGTATATACATGTACAAGGTTTTGTATTGAATGGGTTGTATTGTATATACAAGGTTTTGTATTGAATGGGTTGTATTGTATATACATGTACAAGGTTTTGTATTGAATGGGTTGTATTGTATATACAAGGTTTTGTATTGAATGGGTTGTATTGTATATACATGTACAAGGTTTTGTATTGAATGGGTTGTATTGTATATACATACAAGGTTTTGTATTGAATGGGTTGTATTGTATATACAAGGTTTTGTATTGAATGGGTTGTATTGTATATACATGTACAAGGTTTTGTATTGAATGGGTTGTATTGTATATACAAGGTTTTGTATTGAATGGGTTGTATTGTATATACAAGGTTTTGTATTGAATGGGTTGTATTGTATATACATGTACAAGGTTTTGTATTGAATGGGTTGTATTGTATATACATGTACAAGGTTTTGTATTGAATGGGTTGTATTGTATATACAAGGTTTTGTATTGAATGGGTTGTATTGTATATACAAGGTTTTGTATTGAATGGGTTGTATTGTATATACAAGGTTTTGTATTGAATGGGTTGTATTGTATATACATGTACAAGGTTTTGTATTGAATGGGTTGTATTGTATATACAAGGTTTTGTATTGAATGGGTTGTATTGTATATACAAGGTTTTGTATTGAATGGGTTGTATTGTATATACATGTACAAGGTTTTGTATTGAATGGGTTGTATTGTATATACAAGGTTTTGTATTGAATGGGTTGTATTGTATATACAAGGTTTTGTATTGAATGGGTTGTATTGTATATACAAGGTTTTGTATTGAATGGGTTGTATTGTATATACAAGGTTTTGTATTGAATGGGTTGTATTGTATATACAAGGTTTTGTATTGAATGGGTTGTATTGTATATACAAGGTTTTGTATTGAATGGGTTGTATTGTATATACAAGGTTTTGTATTGAATGGGTTGTATTGTATATACATGTACAAGGTTTTGTATTGAATGGGTTGTATTGTATATACAAGGTTTTGTATTGAATGGGTTGTATTGTATATACATGTACAAGGTTTTGTATTGAATGGGTTGTATTGTATATACAAGGTTTTGTATTGAATGGGTTGTATTGTATATACAAGGTTTTGTATTGAATGGGTTGTATTGTATATACATGTACAAGGTTTTGTATTGAATGGGTTGTATTGTATATACAAGGTTTTGTATTGAATGGGTTGTATTGTATATACAAGGTTTTGTATTGAATGGGTTGTATTGTATATACATGTACAAGGTTTTGTATTGAATGGGTTGTATTGTATATACAAGGTTTTGTATTGAATGGGTTGTATTGTATATACAAGGTTTTGTATTGAATGGGTTGTATTGTATATACATGTACAAGGTTTTGTATTGAATGGGTTGTATTGTATATACAAGGTTTTGTATTGAATGGGTTGTATTGTATATACAAGGTTTTGTATTGAATGGGTTGTATTGTATATACAAGGTTTTGTATTGAATGGGTTGTATTGTATATACAAGGTTTTGTATTGAATGGGTTGTATTGTATATACAAGGTTTTGTATTGAATGGGTTGTATTGTATATACAAGGTTTTGTATTGAATGGGTTGTATTGTATATACATGTACAAGGTTTTGTATTGAATGGGTTGTATTGTATATACAAGGTTTTGTATTGAATGGGTTGTATTGTATATACAAGGTTTTGTATTGAATGGGTTGTATTGTATATACAAGGTTTTGTATTGAATGGGTTGTATTGTATATACATGTACAAGGTTTTGTATTGAATGGGTTGTATTGTATATACAAGGTTTTGTATTGAATGGGTTGTATTGTATATACAAGGTTTTGTATTGAATGGGTTGTATTGTATATACAAGGTTTTGTATTGAATGGGTTGTATTGTATATACAAGGTTTTGTATTGAATGGGTTGTATTGTATATACATGTACAAGGTTTTGTATTGAATGGGTTGTATTGTATATACAAGGTTTTGTATTGAATGGGTTGTATTGTATATACAAGGTTTTGTATTGAATGGGTTGTATTGTATATACATGTACAAGGTTTTGTATTGAATGGGTTGTATTGTATATACAAGGTTTTGTATTGAATGGGTTGTATTGTATATACAAGGTTTTGTATTGAATGGGTTGTATTGTATATACATGTACAAGGTTTTGTATTGAATGGGTTGTATTGTATATACATGTACAAGGTTTTGTATTGAATGGGTTGTATTGTATATACAAGGTTTTGTATTGAATGGGTTGTATTGTATATACATGTACAAGGTTTTGTATTGAATGGGTTGTATTGTATATACAAGGTTTTGTATTGAATTGGTTGTATTGTATATACATGTACAAGGTTTTGTATTGAATGGGTTGTATTGTATATACAAGGTTTTGTATTGAATGGGTTGTATTGTATATACATGTACAAGGTTTTGTATTGAATGGGTTGTATTGTATATACAAGGTTTTGTATTGAATGGGTTGTATTGTATATACAAGGTTTTGTATTGAATGGGTTGTATTGTATATACAAGGTTTTGTATTGAATGGGTTGTATTGTATATACATGTACAAGGTTTTGTATTGAATGTAAGAGTTGTATTGTATATACAAGGTTTTGTATTGAATGGGTTGTATTGTATATACAAGGTTTTGTATTGAATGGGTTGTATTGTATATACATGTACAAGGTTTTGTATTGAATGAGTTGTATTGTATATACAAGGTTTTGTATTGAATGGGTTGTATTGTATATACAAGGTTTTGTATTGAATGGGTTGTATTGTATATACATGTACAAGGTTTTGTATTGAATGGGTTGTATTGTATATACAAGGTTTTGTATTGAATGGGTTGTATTGTATATACATGTACAAGGTTTTGTATTGAATGAGTTGTATTGTATATACAAGGTTTTGTATTGAATGGGTTGTATTGTATATACAAGGTTTTGTATTGCATGGGTTGTATTGTATATACAAGGTTTTGTATTGAATGGGTTGTATTGTATATACAAGGTTTTGTATTGAATGGGTTGTATTGTATATACATGTACAAGGTTTTGTATTGAATGAGTTGTATTGTATATACAAGGTTTTGTATTGAATGGGTTGTATTGTATATACAAGGTTTTGTATTGAATGGGTTGTATTGTATATACAAGGTTTTGTATTGAATGGGTTGTATTGTATATACATGTACAAGGTTTTGTATTGCATGGGTTGTATTGTATATACAAGGTTTTGTATTGAATGGGTTGTATTGTATATACAAGGTTTTGTATTGAATGGGTTGTATTGTATATACAAGGTTTTGTATTGAATGGGTTGTATTGTATATACATGTACAAGGTTTTGTATTGAATGGGTTGTATTGTATATACAAGGTTTTGTATTGAATGGGTTGTATTGTATATACAAGGTTTTGTATTGAATGGGTTGTATTGTATATACAAGGTTTTGTATTGAATGGGTTGTATTGTATATACAAGGTTTTGTATTGAATGGGTTGTATTGTATATACAAGGTTTTGTATTGAATGGGTTGTATTGTATATACAAGGTTTTGTATTGAATGGGTTGTATTGTATATACAAGGTTTTGTATTGAATGGGTTGTATTGTATATACAAGGTTTTGTATTGAATGGGTTGTATTGTATATACAAGGTTTTGTATTGAATGGGTTGTATTGTATATACATGTACAAGGTTTTGTATTGAATGGGTTGTAATGTATATACAAGGTTTTGTATTGAATGGGTTGTAATGTATATACATGTACAAGATTTTGTATTGAATGGGTTGTATTGTATGGTATAAATTCTGTTTTTTAATAGAATACATACTTAATATAGATAAATATATTTTATTTTATTGTCAGGTTACAAGATAACACCAGAAACAATTGTATCTACAAAAAAAGAATTATTGACATATCATAGACTGATAGAAGCGTTTAAGTTTGCATACGCCTTGAGAACAGATTTGGCTGACCCAGATTTTGACTCTAATGTAACAGCTGTAAGTATCACATCACAGGGGGTATATTCAGTTGTGCTACTAAAAAATATCAGGTAAAATTATTGCGATTGTTATCATTAAAAAAATAATAGGAAAAATAAAAGTAAAATGTAAAAAAAATTGTATTACCATTTTCATGTGATTATTGTCATTTAAAAGAGAAGTAAATTGGAGGTGAAATATCGGTAAAATATGCATTAATTTTATTACACTTCCCTTTTCATACATAAAGGTTTCAATTTTGTTCTACGTTCGATACACTTTTCCGACATTGTGTGTTGATTTTTAGGTCACGGTACACTATATATTTTACATGTTTACTGAGGCACAGATAATGACTTGTGTATTGCAAATCAACATTCCTAGAGGTTAATCAAAGTAACAAAATTAAACAATTATTGCTTGTGTTTATTTTGTACATGCATGAGACAGCGATATTTAATTAGCAGTTACTATATTTTTCCTACGAAAATCACATCAAACAATTTTTTTCTGTTATTGTTTTTGTTTTGTAGTTTAATGAAGTAAAAGTGGGGTTTTTTTTATAAATCCCTGTACATTAAGAATCATCAAACACAATGTCTTTTATTTTTCAGGTAGTTAAAAAATTAGTATCTCATTCATATGCCAATAGTGTTAGAAAAAAAATCTGGGACAACCAAACACATGATACTATGTACTATGGACCTACATATTATGATAAGTTCAAAACAAGCACGGCACATTTGTCTGTGCTAGGGAATGATGGGATAGCAGTAGCCGTAACCACGACAATAAATACAGTGTAAGTCATAGGTAGACAAAGTAAACAGTTGTAGTAAGGAATTTTCCTGTTTTAATATTTTTATGACACCTACTTAGCACAGCTGATACATAGGAATTAATATGTTCTTTCATGATAGCATATTGAAGATGAGCGATTGATTCCTCTACGAGTATGAAAAATATTTTACCGAGTGAATCACAGTAGAACAAGTGGAAGACATCCCAATTTTCAAAATATGAAAAAAATGAAAGAACTAATTTCTTTCACAAACTATGATACCAGAAAATTAGTAACACAGAAAAAGATTGCATTTTTGTCCATGTAGAAATCAGTGCTTTTACACTTTGTCATATTCAGATTTGGTGTCTAATACTACTTTTAACAATATTTGTCATATTCAGATTTGGTGTCTAATACTACTTTTAACAGTATTTCAGTTAAATTGTGGTGATCATTTATTTATTTATTTTTTATGGAGGATCCTGGAGTATGTACAGTATGTAAATTTAACAACCCTAGATCATAACTGTGACAGCCTCTGTCATATTAAGGGAATACGATACAGTAGGGATTGCCAAATGATTTTTTCATGAAAATTCGTGATTTGATCAATTTCGACATGCTCTTTCCAAATATGCAAAGAAAAATATACCTTCGTGACTTAGTTTTCGAGATATTTACGATCGAATTTCGACCATTTTTCAGCAAATTTTTAAAATACGGATTTTTATAGCAGTAAAGAAAACATCACAATTTCAAAACGGTAAAAGATAATTGCATCCTGTTTTTTGCAATAGCTTCCTATGATAATTTCGTTCAAAGATGATGAACATGTACATTGCCAATAATAGATTAAGTAATCCAAACATTCTACTTATTTGTGGAATATGGATTATTTAGTGGTTTCTTCATGAATAAATTTGCATGTAGAAAAAAAATGACAATTGATATTTTCTTAATATTTTGTCATGATATTCTCGCAATGATTTTATTTAGAATTTTAACAAAAAGTAAGGGGGTACGTGTGCTTGTTTTTTAGCTACAGAACAAAAACCGTGCATTTTTCATGACAAACCTAGACATCGTCAATTTCGGTTCCAAATTACCCTACAATGTATTTTAATAAGTAAAACGTCGTGGAGTCTTTCCCGCCGTTTTCCTTGGATTGGATGAAAGGGCAACGCAACCAGAGAATGCTTTATATATGGACCCAGTCGTTTGAAAAAGTTATCCGTTGTATAAATTAACCTAATCTGGTGCGTTTGTCTTGAAGTTGTCCGCCAGAAAAAAATTTGAACAACTTGGCCAGTTCATGCATCTCACATTTCCAATTTTTCGAGACGGCAGACTGGCAGTTTACGCCGTTTTTTATCACGAAATATAAATGAAAGAGAACGGCTATATTCTTCTTCTCGACTCACACACAAGCAACCTCAATATCAGGCTCACCAATATCGATGTCTCTCTATTTTCTCCTTTGCATCTGATCGTTATTTTGGGCTCTAGTGGGATAAATGGGCGTAAACTTTAGTCTGCATGACAAAAAATTATATAATATTCTCACCAATAAATGAATTCTATGAAACGTATTTATACGCCTTTTAAAGATACCTTTTCGACCTTATAACGAAAAGAAATTTGAGGTTTATTATTTTCAAGGCGAAAGGAGAACAAGCAGTAAATGTCTAATTTATTTTCATTGTCCTACAGTAACAAAAAAAAACCCCTCAAATCTGTGAAATGAAAAGACGATAGCATTCATCATCCTTTCGTTAGACGAGGCAAGGCATATTTTTGTGACGAAAAGATGAAAATTGCAGAAAGTGATCGGAAGTATTTGTCCTCAGAGTATTGTCATCTTATAGTATTGGGGGCCCGGGTGGCTCAATGAGTTAGGTCGCTGGATCTAACAACTCATACAAGCCTATCACCAATACGGCGTGGGTTCGCCCCCGGTTTTGTAAATTACAAAAAAGGGTGCACTCGACTCGCAGCCACAAGTGATAAAGTTTATCAGTTGCTTGCCCATGGTCGGTGGTTCTCTCCGGGTACTCCGGCTTCCTCCACCACTAAAACTGGTTGCCATGATATAGCTGAAATATTGTTGAAAGTGGCGTTAAAACACCAAAAATCAATCAATCTTATAGTATTGTTTCGAGGCGAGACGGCAAAAGCTAACCATCGTATGAAGCCCTACAGTAAATGTTTACAAAAGGGCAATGATCATGGTTGTAAAACACTTCCTTTACACGACATGTAAGTCAGTCCGGGGTTCTTATAATCCCGTTAGCCAAGTTTGATTTTACCAACTCCAGATTTTTTAAACTAACATGTGACTGTACTTTGGTAAATTTTGTGATATACTGTATAAACACATCTTTTCTTCCCTTGCCTCATGTCCAATCTAAAGCGGAACAGGGTAAATGAAAATAGGGAGAAAGGGGTTTGAGAAAGGAGTTCACGGAGAGAAAAAAAATGCTGGAGTAAGGACACAAACAAAAAGAAAAGGGGGACACAAAACGTTCAACAAGTCGCTGAAGCGAGTTACCGTATCGATGGTATCCTATGGTCATGTTTCATTGTTGTACCATGCCTAGTAGCTTAGAAACGGACATAAACACAAAAAAATCAAAGATAAATAACCGTCATAAAACTATTTTTTATTATTAGACGATTAAATGATAGCCAGGTCTTCTTCACATGGTCTTCTTCTAGTGTTACATGCCTTATAAGGGAAATTTGAGCTTCGATAAAAAATGGACTTATCCAAGGCCGTGATGTTTTTTTTTTTCTTTTCAAGTTTTTTTTCTTACTTTCCCCGGTCCGTGATTCATCTCTACGCCTTTGATTCTTGTGTTACACTTAAACAATATATAGAATTATAGATATATAATATAGATGACGCAACGAACTGGCACTAACAGAGAGATGGACGAACGAGCGGATGAAAGGACACTCTGATAATTACAGGATTAGCTCTTAAAGTCAGCACACCCTATATAACATGATACGCATTTTTATGCAATCTCTGTTAGGTGTCGTGGTATTCAGTATACCAAGGGTCGTTAAAATTTCTCCGATTTCTCTGTGCCGACTGTGGTTTGATTCCTTTCTGAGACATGATTAAATAGATATATAAGGTATTTCGCTGTTATGTATATAAAGTGATTTTTTGCTTAATGGTGGTGGAACTGTGCCGCTGGAATACACTTTTAAAAGGTAAAATGTATTATTGGGGTGCAATAAGATCTGTGAATGTGGAAACGAACGAAAGTTCCGGAATTATTTGTATATTTACCTATTGCTGTTTCGTGTTGATATTGAAGATAGCAGGTCCCTTTCTTCCAGGGTGTGTTTTGTTCGTAACAACTGTATTAAGTAAATTACAAGTTGTACAGCGAATAGATAAGTAACTGCCAAACCCGTGCAAACGTTCCTGCTCAATGTTCATTAGATTTAACGGTGAATCACAACTGTCACACGCGTTTAATTGCTCTGCTAGTGTTTTTAGTTCAACTATTCGTCTCCCATCCTGCCAGCATATATCTTTATAATCAGTTCCAGGGTTTGCGTCTGTCTGGTCTGCGTCTGTCTGGTCTACCTCTGTCTCACCAACATTCCTATCCAACTCTTTCAAGCGCTCTGAACATTTTTTCCGACTGCGTATTTCTCCTTTTTTTAAAAACGACATTATTCGTGCTTTCAAATTTTTATGCAATCGGCTTTTTATGACGTCGATGCAACTTCCGTGAAAAAGAGACGTTCCGTCAAGCACAATCTCGAAAATGTCGCGCTCGTTACCGCGACGTTGCGAAAACAACATGCGGTATTCGGCAAAGTAATTATCTGCCCTTGCTACTGTATCGTATTCCCTTAATACACTTGTTGCAAATCATTTTCATTCTGTCAAAAGTTTTTTTTTTTTGTCTGCCAGACCACGTGATTTTGATGAAATGTTAGGCAATGGACTTCCGGTGCCACTGTACCCAACGATATGTGGCGTTTTGACATTCCTCAACTTAAAGAATTCTTAGCATTTTCTGTAAAAGACAGATATCAATTAAATTATTTTATTTGTATCAAAGACTTCAATGCACAGACAATTACTTCTTTAAAATTAAATTTGTTTCTTTATTTACTGCTGTGTGATATATTTCTGTTATTAGACAGACAGTGGGGTACCGAACACCAGCATTTAATAACCGTTTTCTTGGTGTCTCCATGTTACAATTATTTATAATATACCGTATCTACCACTAACTGATATGTTGATGTTGTCATGGTAATAGCGTAAACACCGGAAGTCATCAAGATACGAAAAAGACGGAACATGATTGGAATTGGCGTGATTCGAAAGAAGCGTATTAAAACATTGAGTTATTTTATATGATCATAGATTGGAAATCTAAGAAGATTTTTATCGAGACCACATTGTTATCGTGTAATATTATATTTGTACCAAATAGCAACCCTGCAAAAATGTTGATACCGTGACATCTGCTCGGTCATGCAATAATGTCGGTCATTTGTTTTGATTTACAATTCTCGGGCAGCACAAGACCAATGACGTCATTCTGTATATTCATAGCGTACATAAACACAGAGGGAATACTTTTCAACGTCAAAATTACAAGATGAGATTAAAACAGAGAAGTTTGAATTGAATAAATTCCATGCAAGTAAAAAAGATCCTTTTTACTAATGTCTTTTTTTCCTGATCATTATGCTTGTTAAATATGTTTCCATCGATGGTATTCCCCAAACATTTGTATTTTTCCGGTTTGTTGATATAATCGACATCACAGTTCATGACCGTTTCTGGAATGTAGGCCAAGCAAATTGTATTTTAAAATACTTTGAAAATATGATGATTGATCATTCAGATTCCACCATTTTCTAGAAAATGGCCGATTTTACCTGAAAAATACATGCAAGTGCTCTCCATTAGTCACAAAATGGCAGATTATTTTGCATTTCCACTGCTGCTTTAATAACAAATATACCCCTTACTTCTTGGGGGTAATGAAATGAAATTCACAGAGAAGATAGAAAAAGAATTAATTTAACAGCAATACTCAAAATTTATAGCATAAATTGAACAGAGTCTCAGAGAATTAAATTAAACCAGACAGAAAAATGAGATTGTCTGGGTAAAAAAAACCTGTCATTATTACAAATAGCATCAACAAAACTGTATTGTTACCACTCTGTGATAATAAATGTGATTAAAATAAATTGAAATCAGTCATTAATTGTTTTACCAAAATATGTCGGTCTAATAGATTGTATTGACAAAAGCAAAAACACCAAATTCACTGGATTAAATATTTTTTATGTGGGTAAGCAAGTTTAATATTTGCATCAAATAATTAATTTTTAATACTTCAATTTCAAACTATTTAAAAAAAACATCTTGAAATTTTTCAGACAAATCAATTACACTGAAAAAGCTAAAATACTGTACTTTCTTAATCTGGTTTACTTTGTAAGTTTGGTTGGCCTATGACAAAATCATGTGCTTTATTGAACTTTGACCGACTTTATGTGACGTCATACGAGCCATTTGGAAAAGGGAGGGTAAACAAATATAGGTCAGTATGTACTTTTTTCCATGGAACTTTACACACGTGAGCAATAATAGATGAGGAACATAATTAAAAAGAAAAAAATGTTTACTTTTCAAACATGAAAAAAATAATCAAACATTATCCAATGACTGACCGACTTATTGTCAGACGAGGATATATACCGGTATATACTATAAATTATCCAAAATTCATGAAAACGTGTATAATATTAACTTGTATTTGTAATATAGATTTGCATCAGGAATTCTGGGATCAAGAACAGGTATAATATTCAACAACGAAATGGACGACTTTTCTTCACCAAACATTACAAATAAATATGGTATTAAACCATCACCAGCCAACTTTATAAAGCCTGGTAAACGACCTCTGTCTTCCATGTCTCCTTCCATCATTGTCAGTAAAGACAATCTAATCAGACTGGTTATTGGAGCAGCAGGAGGGTCACACATTACTACTACTGTGTCATATGTAAGTATTCTTCTTAAATATTAACACAATGATGATTTGGACAGAATAAATTGATTGATTGATGTTTAATGCCAACTTTAACAGTATTTTATTTTTCTGAGAGATCAAAGAAAAATTCCAGTCTAAATTCTTCCAACAGATTTGCTGTAGCTCTTACCATTTCTGAGATGAAGGGATCAAAAGGGGAAAGCACCTAAAAATTTAATGTATGTTTTACGTGCATCACAAGCTGTGAACACATGTCCATGAACAATGTTAGTAATGATAGGCACTGATTGCTTAGTAGATGTATATATCACTACCATATGTTCATTACCATGACAACCCCCATCTCATTTTCTTAACAAAATTATGATTAATCCAATCTTTATATTGCCAAAATGTTTGTTGACAAAATCTTTTGCAATTGACCATTTAGCTTTTGTTAAAAAAGTCTTTCCCTGTAAATTATGCAGCATAATAATGTAGTGGTCCTAGGAAATTGATTGCCTGTACAGTGTGCTATCATCAACAAGATTAGTCCGAGATTCCTCTGTCGTTTAACGGCTTTTATGGAGTTGATGTAGCCGTTGAACGTCAGAGGGCAATACATACGGAAAACAGCAGATTTGCTTCTCCAACTCTGGGTCAGCACATTTCCACGTTTCGTGGCTATCAGATTTTATTTTCTATCAGAAACCCTCATATAAATCGCTTCACCAATCATTTTTCTATTTATTCATAACCATCTTACCCTCAGAAAGTGGTGCTACACTCCATTACAGCACGATTTTGCCTTAGATCCTATGATTCCGCAATTTGTCTTCCATTTTTCAAACATTTGTCACGTGACTACGAGAAAACCACGATTACCGCAATGTATCATGGGAGATGATTTGCATATAAACAAACAAATATTTGTATTGCCAATCATACACACCTGTTAAGGCAGAACAATTAACATAAAATTTAATACAGTTGATTATATTGATTGGTAATGATTTTAACAGCAATAGTGAATTACAGATAACCATAAGAAGAAAAAAAATGATGTAGTACCTTGTCCAAAAAAGGGGGACGTAACACATGCTCTTTCCGAAGCCCATTGGCAACACTCTGCCATTGAATCTTTTCTTTCCAACACATTCTGTATTATTTCCTTCTGCTCTGCTTTGATCTATAGATGGACTGTTTGTTCTGCAGAATACGCTTAAATGTATGGTCTTCCATGTGATTTGAATGTTGTTTACGTATGCAAATAATGCTCAAATAATTTGGTGCGCTGAATTAAGTAGCTCCCATCATTCAATGCGTTACTGTTATCATTCAGTTAGTATCGCGAGATCACGTTTGTAGATTCGAAAATGGAAGTCAAATGGCGGAATAATGGGATCTAAGGCAAAATCGTGCTGTAATGGAGTGTAACACCACTTTCTGAGGGTAAGATGGTTATGAATGAATAGAAAAATGATTGGTGAAGCGATTTATACAAGGGTTTATGATAGAAAATAAAAATCCGATAGCCACGAAACGTGGAAATGTGCCGACCCAGAGCTGGAGAGGCAAATCCGCTGTAATCTGTATATATTGCCCTCTGACGTTCAACGGCTACAGCAACTCCATAAAAGCCGTTAAACGACAGAGGAATCTCGGACTATAACAAGGTATACTAGTTCATAGCATGACTTGTGTATGGCAAGGTGTGTTTGACTGGTACCGTATGTGTAAGGCAAGGTGTGTTTGACTGGTACCGTATGTGTAAGACAAGGTGTGTTTGACTGGTACCATATGTGTAAGGCAAGGTGTGTTTGACTGGTACCGTATGTGTAAGACAAGGTGTGTTTGACTGGTACCGTAAGTGTAAGGCAAGGTGTGTTTGATTGGTACCGTATGTGTAAGACAAGGTGTGTTTGACTGGTACCGTAAGTGGAAAGCTCCCTTGATTCACTAAAAAAAAGTGGCTTTCTTCTCTACTAAACCTTTTTATGATGATAATTATGGGGACAATCAAGACCCGTAAACCATAGTATCTATAATTTATTGTGTGTACATTTTGAAAAGAGAAAATTGTTTGAAATGTCAGTACAAATATACAATCAAGTTAAATGTCAGTACAAATATACAATCAAGTTAAATGTCAGTACAAATAAACAATCATGTTAAATGTCAGTACAAATAGACAATCAAGTTAAATGTCAGTACAAATAGACAATCATGTTAAATGTCAGTACAAATATACAATCATGTTAAATGTCAGTACAAATATACAATCATGTTAAATGTCAGTACAAATATACAATCATGTTAAATGTCAGTACAAATATACAATGAAGTTAAATGTCAGTACAAATATACAATCATGTTAAATGTCAGTACAAATATACAGTCATGTTAAATGTCAGTACAAATATACAGTCATGTTAAATGTCAGTACAAATATACAATCATGTTAAATGTCAGTACAAATATACAATCATGTTAAATGTCAGTACAAATATACAATCATGTTAAATGTCAGTACAAATATACAATCATGTTAAATGTCAGTACAAATATACAATCATGTTAAATGTCAGTACAAATATACAATCAAGTTAAATGTCAGTACAAATATACAATCATGTTAAATGTCAGTACAAATATACAATCATGTTAAATGTCAGTACAAATATACAATCGTGTTAAATGTCAGTACAAATATACAATTATGTTAAATGTCAGTACAAATATACAATCATGTTAAATGTCAGTACAGATATACAATCATGTTAAATGTCAGTACAAATATACAATCATGTTAAATGTCAGTACAGATATACAATCATGTTAAATGTCAGTACAAATATACAATCATTTTAACAATACAGTCAACTCCACTAATTTACATACAGTAAATGTCAGAGCATATTATTCATTAATTCTGAGTATTCAATTATACGATAAATATGTTTTCATCAAGGGGAGATAATGCATTCCTTGTCCGTCCGGAAGTAAATATATGTTTCGAATGAGTATCATTGATATACAGATTTTTACTAATGAAACAGAAAAAATTAAAATGTAAAGAGTTTTTATTATTTTTTATTATTATTATTTCCAGCTTTCAACTTTCTATCCTTGGTACCTCATCGGTGGTGTAATGGTTAGCATGCTCGCCTCCAGGGCGGTAGATCGTGGGTTAGAGCCCTGATCGGTTCAAACCAAATACTATAAAATTGGTATTATGTTGTTTTTCCGCTAAGCACGCAGCATTAAAGAGAAAGAACAAAGACTGGTTGGCTTGGAATGAGGATAATGTGTCTGAATGGGGCAACATGTTTATCCGTGGACTGTTGTTTCAGTGAGCTAGCACTATAGAAATCCAACTAAGCGTGTTGGTCTAGTACAAAGCAGACCTCATCATCATCTCATTGGAAATTAACTTGTTTTTGCCATGATATAGTTGAAAAATTGTTGATTTGGTGTTAAACAAGAATGACTGACTCTATATCATTGGTTGTGTATAATAGGTATATACTTATCTTGTAGATATCAATGAGGGTGTTGTGGTTTAGAGAAACAATAAAACAAGCAATAGATGCTGCCAGATTACATCATCAACTTTTACCACCATATGTGTCTGCAGAGCCAGAATTTCCTAAGGTAATTCTTCTGTCAGATTACAGGTTAATTGAACCATCACAGTCCTGATAAGTCTTATTCTATGTGAGAATCACACATTTAGGATGACAGGGTGTGTGTAATCTGTTAAATTTCCTTTGAAGATAGGCAAGAATACTGCTAATTTTGTTGATCTCATTAAAAAACTTGACATCTTTGTTATTAGCATTGTAGATAGGGCAAGTTCAAATTTGCTGACATTTAATAAATTATCTGATGATGACAATATATAAAAGTCAAAGTCTATAGACGGTTGGTCATCTTTAGTATTTTTTCACCAAATATAAAGACACAAAACAGACAAATTTTAATGTTTGTATGCATGCACCATGGTCCAATATAAATACATGGAATCAGCTAGGAATTGTGTCCATAATTTAATTGATCCTACAATACACATGCATGAAGTAAATTATATCAGGAATTTTATCACAGCATTATTTATATAGCCATATCCATGTGCAAATTAAAATATACTGGAAAATTTTATCATTGCATTATTTGTATAGCCAATAAAGGAAGTTATAATTAGAATTACACATAAATCAGTGTGGACATGTCAGCCATGTTATTGGTCACATGACCTTTTTTCATAAATACATGTGGAGGTGTCTATATGTTACACTTACACATTGTTGAATCAGAGACATGGCAATGAACATTTAAATTTTTTTTGCTGAATAAAAAACTTGTTGCAAATTGAATTTTGTTAAAATACATTGTATACCAAATCCTTCATCTTTCAAACAATTAAAAAAATTTTTTTTTAATATACCTGGATCACCTTGACAAACATGATTGCTTTTTTCTGTAATTTGACATTTTGATATATTGCTATAACGGCTAACAGTGCAATACTTTAGAGTCAGTATCATTACTACTTTGTACGTTTGTATATATACATATATAGAAGATTGTTTTTAGTATACTTTACTTTGTACATTTGTATATATACATGTATAGAAGATTGTTTTTAGTATACTCTACTTTGTACGTTTGTATATATACATATATAGAAGATTGTTTTTAGTATACTTTACTTTGTACATTTGTATATATACATGTATAGAAGATTGTTTTTAGTATACTCTACTTTGTACATTTGTATATATACATGTATAGAAGATTGTTTTTAGTATACTCTACTTTGTACGTTTGTATATATACATATATAGAAGATTGTTTTTAGTATACTTTACTTTGTACATTTGTATATATACATGTATAGAAGATTGTTTTTAGTATACTCTACTTTGTACGTTTGTATATATACATATATAGAAGATTGTTTTTAGTATACTTTACTTTGTACATTTGTATATATACATGTATAGAAGATTGTTTTTAGTATACTCTACTTTGTACATTTGTATATATACATGTATAGAAGATTGTTTTTAGTATACTCTACTTTGTACGTTTGTATATATACATGTATAGAAGATTGTTTTTAGTATACTCTACTTTGTACATTTGTATATATACATGTATAGAAGATTGTTTTTAGTATACTCTACTTTGTACATTTGTATATATACATGTATAGAAGATTGTTTTTAGTATACTTTACTTTGTACATTTGTATATATACATGTATAGAAGATTGTTTTTAGTATACTTTACTTTGTACGTTTGTATATATACATGTATAGAAGATTGTTTTTAGTATACTCTACTTTGTACGTTTGTATATATACATGTATAGAAGATTGTTTTTAGTATACTTTACTTTGTACGTTTGTATATATACATGTATAGAAGATTGTTTTTAGTATACTCTACTTTGTACATTTGTATATATACATGTATAGAAGATTGTTTTTAGTATACTCTACTTTGTACATTTGTATATATACATGTATAGAAGATTGTTTTTAGTATACTTTACTTTGTACATTTGTATATATACATGTATAGAAAATTGTTTTTAGTATACTTTACTTTGTACATTTGTATATATACATGTATAGAAAATTGTTTTTAGTATACTCTACTTTGTACATTTGTATATATACATGTATAGAAGATTGTTTTTAGTATACTTTACTTTGTACATTTGTATATATACATGTATAGAAGATTGTTTTTAGTATACTCTACTTTGTACATTTGTATATATACATGTATAGAAGATTGTTTTTAGTATACTCTACTTTGTACATTTGTATATATACATGTATAGAAGATTGTTTTTAGTATACTCTACTTTGTACATTTGTATATATACATGTATAGAAGATTGTTTTTAGTATACTCTACTTTGTACATTTGTATATATACATGTATAGAAGATTGTTTTTAGTATACTCTACTTTGTACATTTGTATATATACATGTATAGAAGATTGTTTTTAGTATACTCTACTTTGTACATTTGTATATATACATGTATTGAAGATTGTTTTTAGTATACTCTACTTTGTACATTTGTATATATACATGTATAGAAGATTGTTTTTAGTATACTCTACTTTGTACATTTGTATATATACATGTATAGAAGATTGTTTTTAGTATACTCTACTTTGTACATTTGTATATATACATGTATAGAAGATTGTTTTTAGTATACTCTACTTTGTACATTTGTATATATACATGTATAGAAGATTGTTTTTAGTATACTCTACTTTGTACATTTGTATATATACATGTATAGAAGATTGTTTTTAGTATACTCTACTTTGTACATTTGTATATATACATGTATAGAAGATTGTTTTTAGTATACTCTACTTTGTACATTTGTATATATACATGTATAGAAGATTGTTTTTAGTATACTCTACTTTGTACATTTGTATATATACATGTATAGAAGATTGTTTTTAGTATACTCTATTTTGTACATTTGTATATATACATGTATAGAAGATTGTTTTTAGTATACTTTACTTTATACATTTGTATATATACATGTATAGAAGATTGTTTTTAGTATATTTTACTTTATACATTTGTATATATACATGTATAGAAGATTGTTTTTAGTATACTCTACTTTGTACATTTGTATATATACATGTATAGAAGATTGTTTTTAGTATACTCTACTTTGTACATTTGTATATATACATGTATAGAAGATTGTTTTTAGTATACTTTACTTTGTACATTTGTATATATACATGTATAGAAGATTGTTTTTAGTATACTTTACTTTGTACGTTTGTATATATACATGTATAGAAGATTGTTTTTAGTATACTCTACTTTGTACGTTTGTATATATACATGTATAGAAGATTGTTTTTAGTATACTCTACTTTGTACATTTGTATATATACATGTATAGAAGATTGTTTTTAGTATACTCTACTTTGTACATTTGTATATATACATGTATAGAAGATTGTTTTTAGTATACTTTACTTTGTACATTTGTATATATACATGTATAGAAAATTGTTTTTAGTATACTTTACTTTGTACATTTGTATATATACATGTATAGAAAATTGTTTTTAGTATACTCTACTTTGTACATTTGTATATATACATGTATAGAAGATTGTTTTTAGTATACTTTACTTTGTACATTTGTATATATACATGTATAGAAGATTGTTTTTAGTATA
This sequence comes from Bathymodiolus septemdierum, assembly GCA_963383655.1. Classification (NCBI taxonomy): domain Eukaryota; kingdom Metazoa; phylum Mollusca; class Bivalvia; order Mytilida; family Modiolidae; genus Bathymodiolus; species Bathymodiolus septemdierum. The sequence continues at coordinate 6,403,494 of OY726521.1, forward strand.
CTCTACTTTGTACATTTGTATATATACATGTATAGAAGATTGTTTTTAGTATACTCTACTTTGTACATTTGTATATATACATGTATAGAAGATTGTTTTTAGTATACTCTACTTTGTACATTTGTATATATACATGTATAGAAGATTGTTTTTAGTATACTCTACTTTGTACATTTGTATATATACATGTATAGAAGATTGTTTTTAGTATACTCTACTTTGTACATTTGTATATATACATGTATAGAAGATTGTTTTTAGTATACTCTACTTTGTACATTTGTATATATACATGTATTGAAGATTGTTTTTAGTATACTCTACTTTGTACATTTGTATATATACATGTATAGAAGATTGTTTTTAGTATACTCTACTTTGTACATTTGTATATATACATGTATAGAAGATTGTTTTTAGTATACTCTACTTTGTACATTTGTATATATACATGTATAGAAGATTGTTTTTAGTATACTCTACTTTGTACATTTGTATATATACATGTATAGAAGATTGTTTTTAGTATACTCTACTTTGTACATTTGTATATATACATGTATAGAAGATTGTTTTTAGTATACTCTACTTTGTACATTTGTATATATACATGTATAGAAGATTGTTTTTAGTATACTCTACTTTGTACATTTGTATATATACATGTATAGAAGATTGTTTTTAGTATACTCTACTTTGTACATTTGTATATATACATGTATAGAAGATTGTTTTTAGTATACTCTACTTTGTACATTTGTATATATACATGTATAGAAGATTGTTTTTAGTATACTTTACTTTATACATTTGTATATATACATGTATAGAAGATTGTTTTTAGTATATTTTACTTTATACATTTGTATATATACATGTATAGAAGATTGTTTTTAGTATACTCTACTTTGTACATTTGTATATATACATGTATAGAAGATTGTTTTTAGTATACTTTACTTTATACATTTGTATATATACATGTATAGAAGATTGTTTTTAGTATATTTTACTTTATACATTTGTATATATACATGTATAGAAGATTGTTTTTAGTATACTCTACTTTGTACATTTGTATATATACATGTATAGAAGATTGTTTTTAGTATACTTTACTTTATACATTTGTATATATACATGTATAGAAGATTGTTTTTAGTATATTTTACTTTATACATTTGTATATATACATGTATAGAAGATTGTTTTTAGTATACTCTACTTTGTACATTTGTATATATACATATATAGAAGATTGTTTTTAGTATACTCTACTTTGTACGTTTGTATATATACATATATAGAAGATTGTTTTTAGTATTCTTTACTTTGTACATTTGTATATATACATGTATAGAAGATTGTTTTTAGTATACTTTACTTTGTACATTTGTATATATACATGTATAGAAGATTGTTTTTAGTATACTCTACTTTGTACATTTGTATATATACATGTATAGAAGATTGTTTTTAGTATACTCTACTTTGTACATTTGTATATATACATGTATAGAAGATTGTTTTTAGTATACTCTACTTTGTACGTTTGTATATATACATATATAGAAGATTGTTTTTAGTATACTCTACTTTGTACATTTGTATATATACATGTATAGAAGATTGTTTTTAGTATACTCTACTTTGTACATTTGTATATATACATGTATAGAAGATTGTTTTTAGTATACTCTACTTTGTACATTTGTATATATACATGTATTGAAGATTGTTTTTAGTATACTCTACTTTGTACATTTGTATATATACATGTATAGAAGATTGTTTTTAGTATACTCTACTTTGTACATTTGTATATATACATATATAGAAGATTGTTTTTAGTATTCTTTACTTTGTACATTTGTATATATACATGTATAGAAGATTGTTTTTAGTATACTTTACTTTGTACATTTGTATATATACATGTATAGAAGATTGTTTTTAGTATACTCTACTTTGTACATTTGTATATATACATGTATAGAAGATTGTTTTTAGTATACTCTACTTTGTACATTTGTATATATACATGTATAGAAGATTGTTTTTAGTATACTCTACTTTGTACGTTTGTATATATACATATATAGAAGATTGTTTTTAGTATACTCTACTTTGTACATTTGTATATATACATGTATAGAAGATTGTTTTTAGTATACTCTACTTTGTACATTTGTATATATACATGTATAGAAGATTGTTTTTAGTATACTCTACTTTGTACATTTGTATATATACATGTATTGAAGATTGTTTTTAGTATACTCTACTTTGTACCTTTGTATATATACATGTATAGAAGATTGTTTTTAGTATACTCTACTTTGTACATTTGTATATATACATGTATAGAAGATTGTTTTTAGTATACTCTACTTTGTACGTTTGTATATATACATATATAGAAGATTGTTTTTAGTATACTCTACTTTGTACATTTGTATATATACATGTATAGAAGATTGTTTTTAGTATACTCTACTTTGTACATTTGTATATATACATGTATAGAAGATTGTTTTTAGTATACTCTACTTTGTACATTTGTATATATACATGTATTGAAGATTGTTTTTAGTATACTCTACTTTGTACATTTGTATATATACATGTATAGAAGATTGTTTTTAGTATACTCTACTTTGTACATTTGTATATATACATGTATAGAAGATTGTTTTTAGTATACTCTACTTTGTACATTTGTATATATACATGTATAGAAGATTGTTTTTAGTATACTCTACTTTGTACATTTGTATATATACATGTATAGAAGATTGTTTTTAGTATACTCTACTTTGTACATTTGTATATATACATGTATAGAAGATTGTTTTTAGTATACTCTACTTTGTACATTTGTATATATACATATATAGAAGATTGTTTTTAGTATACTCTACTTTGTACGTTTGTATATATACATATATAGAAGATTGTGTTTAGTATACTTTACTTTGTACATTTGTATATATACATGTATAGAAAATTGTTTTTAGTATTCTTTACTTGGTACATTTGTATATATACATGTATAGAAGATTGTTTTTAGTATACTCTACTTTGTACATTTGTATATATACATGTATAGAAGATTGTTTTTAGTATACTCTACTTTATACATTTGTATATATACATGTATAGAAGATTGTTTTTAGTATACTCTACTTTGTACGTTTGTATATATACATATATAGAAGATTGTTTTTAGTATTCTTTACTTGGTACATTTGTATATATACATGTATAGAAGATTGTTTTTAGTATACTCTACTTTGTACATTTGTATATATACATGTATAGAAGATTGTTTTTAGTATACTCTACTTTATACATTTGTATATATACATGTATAGAAGATTGTTTTTAGTATACTCTACTTTGTACATTTGTATATATACATGTATAGAAGATTGTTTTTAGTATACTCTACTTTATACATTTGTATATATACATGTATAGAAGATTGTTTTTAGTATACTCTACTTTGTACATTTGTATATATACATATATAGAAGATTGTTTTTAGTATACTTTACTTTATACGTTTGTATATATACATATATAGAAGATTGTTTTTAGTATTCTTTACTTGGTACATTTGTATATATACATGTATAGAAGATTGTTTTTAGTATACTCTACTTTGTACGTTTGTATATATACATGTATAGAAGATTGTTTTTAGTATTCTTTACTTGGTACATTTGTATATATACATGTATAGAAGATTGTTTTTAGTATACTTTACTTTGTACATTTGTATATATACATGTATAGAAGATTGTTTTTAGTATTCTTTACTTGGTACGTTTGTATATATACATATATAGAAGATTGTTTTTAGTATACTTTACTTTATACATTTGTATATATACATGTATAGAAGATTGTTTTTAGTATTCTTTACTTTATACGTTTGTATATATACATATATAGAAGATTGTTTTTAGTATACTCTACTTGGTACATTTGTATATATACATATATAGAAGATTGTTTTTAGTATACTTTACTTGGTACATTTGTATATATACATGTATAGAAGATTGTTTTTAGTATACTTTACTTTATACATTTGTATATATACATATATAGAAGATTGTTTTTAGTATACTTTACTTGGTACATTTGTATATATACATGTATAGAAGATTGTTTTTAGTATACTCTACTTTGTACATTTGTATATATACATGTATAGAAGATTGTTTTTAGTATACTTTACTTTGTACATTTGTATATATACATGTATAGAAGATTGTTTTTAGTATACTTTACTTTGTACATTTGTATATATACATATATAGAAGATTGTTTTTAGTATACTTTACTTTATACATTTGTATATATACATATATAGAAGATTGTTTTTAGTATACTTTACTTGGTACATTTGTATATATACATGTATAGAAGATTGTTTTTAGTATACTTTACTTGGTACATTTGTATATATACATGTATAGAAGATTGTTTTTAGTATTCTTTACTTTATACATTTGTATATATACATATATAGAAGATTGTTTTTAGTATACTTTACTTGGTACATTTGTATATATACATATATAGAAGATTGTTTTTAGTATTCTTTACTTTGTACATTTGTATATATACATGTATAGAAGATTGTTTTTAGTATACTCTACTTGGTACATTTGTATATATACATATATAGAAGATTGTTTTTAGTATACTTTACTTGGTACATTTGTATATATACATGTATAGAAGATTGTTTTTAGTATACTTTACTTTATACATTTGTATATATACATATATAGAAGATTGTTTTTAGTATACTTTACTTGGTACATTTGTATATATACATGTATAGAAGATTGTTTTTAGTATACTCTACTTTGTACATTTGTATATATACATGTATAGAAGATTGTTTTTAGTATACTTTACTTTGTACATTTGTATATATACATGTATAGAAGATTGTTTTTAGTATACTTTACTTTGTACATTTGTATATATACATATATAGAAGATTGTTTTTAGTATACTTTACTTTATACATTTGTATATATACATATATAGAAGATTGTTTTTAGTATACTTTACTTGGTACATTTGTATATATACATATATAGAAGATTGTTTTTAGTATACTTTACTTTATACATTTGTATATATACATATATAGAAGATTGTTTTTAGTATTCTTTACTTGGTACATTTGTATATATACATGTATAGAAGATTGTTTTTAGTATACTTTACTTGGTACATTTGTATATATACATGTATAGAAGATTGTTTTTAGTATACTTTACTTTATACATTTGTATATATACATATATAGAAGATTGTTTTTAGTATACTTTACTTTATACATTTGTATATATACATATATAGAAGATTGTTTTTAGTATTCTTTACTTTGTACATTTGTATATATACATGTATAGAAGATTGTTTTTAGTATACTTTACTTGGTATGGTTCTTGTCGATCATTTAAAAACATCTATTAAATTTAAAGCTATTCTTCATTTTTCAGCATTATCTTGATGGATTAAGACAATTAGGACACAATGTATCTGATACCCCTGCATTTAGGACAGACGCCAATGGTATTACATTCAATAATGGGTGGCTATATGCTAACTCTGATGTACGAAGAGGTGGGGCTCCAGATGGGTTTTAGCATGTGAGAGGTTGATCCTGTTGAAGAATAAAGAAATTTATAGATATATTATAATAATTATGAAATATCATATTTAGGCAGCAAAAAAGGAGAATGTTAAAATAATTATTTAATAACAATCAAAAAAAGGAGAGAAGCATGCCATAACTAGACTTTTTTTAAATTATTATTTTTTAATAAATTTTTACCTTGTAATTAGATAAAACTACATGATAACATTGCACATCAATAAGAATTCCAGACTGGTGTATGAATTTTATATACCAGTATATTATTGTTTATTAATGTTTTTATAATTTATGTTTTGAATTTATTTGTTATTGTTAATAATTTATTGTTTTAGCATAATATATGTTAAAATTAATGATGACAACATCAAAGCTTAACAAGACGGCAAGACACAAATCAAGTTAGAGTTTTGGTGATAATATCTTATACAGTTCAAGAGTTATTCCCCTTGATTACTTACAAAATGACAATTTTTGTGGTTTTCCTGCTCCAACTTAAGTTTCCATTGACTAAAGCTATTGTCTGCCGCACCACCAAGCATATATAGTTTAGTTTAATATTAGCGGGAAGTATGAACATCAGTGTCCTATGAACATCTGTGTCCTATGAACATCTGTGACCTATGAACATCTGTGTCCTATGAACATCTGTGTCCTATGAACATCTGTGACCTATGAACATCTGTGTCCTATGAACATCTGTGACCTATGAACATCTGTGTCCTATGAACATCTGTGACCTATGAACATCTGTGTTCTATGAACATCTGTGACCTATGAACATCTGTGTCCTATGAACATCTGTGACCTATGAACATCTGTGTCCTATGAACATCTGTGTCCTATGAACATCTGTGCCCTATGAACATCAGTGTCCTATGAACATCTGTGTCCTATGAACATCTGTGCCCTATGAACATCTGTGACCTATGAAAATCTGTGTCCTATGAACATCTGTGACCTATGAACAAACATCTGTGTCCTATGAACATCTGTGACCTATGAACATCTGTGTCCTATGAAATAATGAACATCTGTGTCCTATGAACATCTGTGACCTATGAACATCTGTGTCCTATGAACGTCTATGTCCTATGAACGTCTGTGTCCTATGAACATATTCTTATTTTATTTAAAAAAAAACAATGTTTGAATGTTTTATTATTATGAGAGTATAAATGTATAAAAATATGAGTTTTAATGAGCTTGAGCTTGAGAGAGAGAGAGAGACATGCCTTTTGAAACTACAGGTTGGTTTTGTTTTTGTCATTTTCGAAATAAAGTACATTATTCGTGCACTATACCTCTATAGCTTGTTCTCAACATATCTTAAGGGTGTTTTCAACCTATGCCAACATTTTGAAATATCATATTCAAGGTATGCCAACAAACATTATATTACAGGTGTTTATTTAGCGATTAATGACAGTTACAGGTAAGTAAATTTGGAAATGCAGGTCTCAAAAGTGAAATTTAATATAAAAAAAAAGAACTAAACAAAAAACAATCTAAAAATATTAGAATAAATCTGTTAAAATTTGACAAATTGGAAAAAAAAAATTAAAGTTTTGTAAAAATTTATATATAAAATAAAAAATCTGGTACAATTAAACAAAAATCTGTAAATAAAAAAGATGAAAATGTAAAATTTTAGAATAATTTAAATAAACAATTTTTCTAAAATGTATGAATTAAAAATATTATATGATACTCATGCAATTAAGCAATTTTCTTAAAATCTAAATTCAAAAGTTTTTAATAATATTTATTTATAAATTTAGAATTATCATAATTTTGAAGAGTATTTTCTAATGCTCACTCCAAGCCCCCTAATTATTTATAAGTTAATTTGAAGTATGATAAAAAAATATATATCTATGCTTATAATATCCTAATTTATTTTCATGAAGTATGATATAAAAATATATATGCTTATAATATCCTATTTTATTTTCATAATGATTGATGTTAAAATATATGTGCTTATAATATCCTAATTATTTTTATAAAGTTTGATATTAAATATATGTGCAGTCAGATATACTGATTTTTTGTTTGTTATTTCCATGAAATATGATTTTAAATACATACTTAGTTTATTCACTCAATACTCACACAAAAACAAGACAACTTTACATTAAAAATTAATTTTGGACTTGGAGTACATTGACATCTCCCCCGATTTTACACTAATTAAACATGACTAGTCATGTTTATATAACAATTAACCTATTCAACCTATGCCAACAATCTTTTTTACCTTTTTATATATATTTTTTTAAAATGTTGGCATAAGTTGAATGAACCATTTTAAGTGTATTATTCATATTTTCTTTGGAAGAAACAAATTTTTTGTTATTATTTAGTATCATATGTATATATTGTTTAATATGTATATAAATAATGTTTTTGTAATGCCTTTATGAAGTTTTGTGATTAATCTCCAAATAAAACTAAATTCCTAGAAAATGGTACACATGATGTGTCATTGACGAATTACTATAGTTTTTAGTTCACCTGGACCAAAGGTCCAGGTGAACTATTGCCATCACTTTGCGTCTGTCGTCTGTAAACTTTTCAAATTTCAAGCTTCTTCTCCGAAACCACTTGGCCGATTGGAACCGAACTTAGCAGGAATGTTCCTTGGATGGTCCTCTACAAAGTTACTGTTTTTCGTTCCAGTTGGATATTCAATATGGCTGCCAGGGCCAATAATATGCTCTGATTGGCTGAAATTTCAAAGATCTTCTTCTCTGAAACTAATGAACTGACTGAACCCAAACTGTAAAGGAATGATCATTGGAATGTCCTTTACCAAGTTACTGTTTTTTATGCCGATCGGAAATCCAAGATGGCCGCCATCGCAGGACATAGATTAACATTGGACCCTATGGGAAAATGTTCAAATGCCTTCTTCTCAGAAACTACAAATATGATTAAAGCCAAACTGTACATGAATGTTCATTGGATGGTCCTCTACAATCTTAAGGTTTTTTGTTCCGATATGAAATTCAAAATGGCGGCTACGGCAGGACTTAGTTTAACATTGGACCCTATGGGAAAAATGTTTCAAAACGCTTCTTCTCTGAAACCACTTGGATAATTGAAACCAAACTGCCCAGGAATGATCATTGGAAGGTCCTCTACAAGGTGTGTGTTTTTTATGCCGATCGGAAATCCAAGATGGCCACCACCGCAGGACATAGATTAACATTGGACCCTATAGGAAAATGTTCAAATGCCTTCTTCTCAGAAACTACAAATATGATTAAAGCCAAACTGTACATGAATGTTCATTGGATGGTCCTCTACAAACTGTACGTTTTTTGTTCCGATATGAAATTCAAAATGGCGGCTACGGCAGGACTTAGTTTAACATTGGACCCTATGGGGAAAATGTTTCAAAACGCTTCTTCTCTGAAACCACTAGGACAGTTGAAACCAAACTGCCCAGGAATGATCATTGGAAGTTCCTCTACAATTTTTTTTGTTTTTTATGCCGATCGGAAATCCAAGATGGCCACCACCGCAATGCATAGATTAACATTGGACCCTATGGGAAAATGTTCAAATGCCTTCTTCTCAGAAACTACAAATATTATTAAAGCCAAACTGTACATGAATGTTCATTGGATGGTCCTCTACAAACTTTACGTTTTTTGTTCCGATAAGAAATTCAAAATGGCAGCTACGGCAGGACTTAGTTTAACATTGAACCCTATGGGAAAAATGTTTCAAAACGCTTCTTCTCTGAAACCACTTGGATAATTGAAACCAAACTGCCCAGGAATGATCATTAGAAGGTCCTCTACAAAGTTTCTGTTTTTTTATGCCGATCGAAAATTCAAGATGGCCACCACCGCAGGACATAGATTAACATTGGACCCTATGGGGAAAATGTTCAAATGCCTTCTTCTCAGAAATTACAAATATGATTAAAGCCAAACTGTACATGAATGTTCATTGGATGGTTCTCTACAATCTTAAGGTTTTTTGTTCCAATATGAAATTCAAAATGGTGGCTACGGCAGGACTTAGTTTAACATTGGACCCTATGGGAAAAATGTTTCAAAATGCTTCTTCTCTGAAACCACTTGGACAGTTGAAACCAAACTGACCAGGAATGATCATTGGAAGGTCCTCTACAAAGTTTCTGTTTTTTATGCCGATCGGAAATCCAAGATGACCGCCACCGCAGGACATAGATTAACATTGGACCCTATGGGAAAATATTCAAATGCCTTCTTCTCAGAAACTACAAATACGATTAAAGCCAAACTGTACAAGAATGTTCATTAGATGGTCCTCTACAAACTTTATGTTTTTTGTTCCGGTATGAAATTCAAAATGGCGGCTACGGCAGGACTTAGTTTAACATTGGACCCTATGGGGAAAATGTTTCAAAACGCTTCTTCTCTGAAACCACTTGGATAATTGAAACCAAACTGCCCAAGAATGATCATTGGAAGGTCCTCTACAAGGTGTGTGTTTTTTATGCCGATCGGAAATCCAAGATGGCCACCATCGCAGGACATAGATTAACATTGGACCCTATGGAAAAATGTTCAAATGCCTTCTTCTCAGAAACTACAAATATGATTAAAGCCAAACTGTACATGAATGTTCATTGGATGGTCCTCTACAAACTTTACGTTTTTTATTCTGATATGAAATTCAAAATGGCGGCTACGGCAGGACTTAGTTTAACATTGGACCCTATGGGAAAAATGTTTCAAAATGCTTCTTCTCTGAAACCACTTGGACAGTTGAAACCAAACTGCCCAGGAATGATCATTGGAAGGTCCTCTGTTTTTTATGCCGATCGGAAATCCAAGATGGCTGCCACCACAGGTCATAGTATTAACACAGAACCATATGGGGAAAATACAGAAATATATTCTTCTCTGAAGATATTGCACTGATTGAACCTAAACTGTGCATCAATCATTGGAAGGTCCTTTACAAACTTTGTGTTTTTTATGTTGATCGTAATTCCAAGATGACTACCACTGCAGGACATAGTTTTTACATAGGACCAATTGGTTTTTTTTATAACCAGGTGAACGATACAGGCTCTTCAGAGCCTCTGGTCTTTAATTTATCTCTAAGTGTAATGTTAGATAGTTTTGTGTTATGACGTATACATCCATATCATTACTTACTTAATGACATTCCTTTAGGAAATATTGTGTTTACCTGTTTAAGGAGACACTGTGCTTTACCTACTTTAGGAAACATTGTGTTTACCTGATTAAGGAGACACTGTGCTTTACCTACTTTAGGAAACATTGTGTTTACCTGATCAAGGAGACACTGTGTGTTACCTACTTTAGGAAACATTGTGTTTACCTGATTAAGGAGACACTGTGCGTTACCTACTTTAGGAAACATTGTGTTTACCTGATTAAGGAGACACTGTGCTTTACCTACTTTAGGAAACATTGTGTTTACCTGATCAAGGAGACACTGTGCGTTACCTACTTTAGGAAACATTGTGTTTACCTGATTAAGGAGACACTGTGCGTTACCTACTTTAGGAAACATTGTGTTTACCTGATTAAGGAGACACTGTGCGTTACCTACTTTAGGAAACATTGTGTTTACCTGTTTAAGGAGACACTGTGCTTTACCTACTTTAGGAAACATTGTGTTTACCTGATTAAGGAGACACTGTGCGTTACCTACTTTAGGAAACATTGTGTTTACCTGATTAAGGAGACACTGTGCTTTACCTACTTTAGGAAACATTGTGTTTACCTGTTTAAGGAGACACTGTGCGTTACCTACTTTAGGAAACATTGTGTTTACCTGATTAAGGAGACACTGTGCGTTACCTACTTTAGGAAACATTGTGTTTACCTGATTAAGGAGACACTGTGTGTTACCTACTTTAGGAAACATTGTGTTTACCTGATTAAGGAGACACTGTGTGTTACCTACTTTAGGAAACATTGTGTTTACCTGATTAAGGAGACACTGTGTGTTACCTACTTTAGGAAACATTGTGTTTACCTGATTAAGGAGACACTGTGCTTTACCTACTTTAGGAAACATTGTGTTTACCTGTTTAAGGAGGCACTGTGCGTTACCTACTTTAGGAAACATTGTGTTTACCTGATTAAGGAGACACTGTGCGTTACCTACTTTAGGAAACATTGTGTTTACCTGTTTAAGGAGGCACTGTGTGTTACCTACTTTAGGAAACATTGTGTTTACCTGATTAAGGAGACACTGTGTGTTACCTACTTTAGGAAACATTGTGTTTACCTGATTAAGGAGACACTGTGTGTTACCTACTTTAGGAAACATTGTGTTTACCTGATTAAGGAGACACTGTGCTTTACCTACTTTAGGAAACATTGTGTTTACCTGATTAAGGAGACACTGTGCTTTACCTACTTTAGGAAACATTGTGTTTACCTGATCAAGGAGACACTGTGCTTTACCTACTTTAGGAAACATTGTGTTTACCTGTTTAAGGAGATGTTTGTGTGAATTACATGTTTAAGCAGACAATGTAGTAGTATTTTTTATTTGCAGTTTACATGCTTCAATGAATATATTCTATAATATAATTATCTTGAAATAAAATATATATCTGAATTTGTCTTGCTAATGAAAAACACCATTGACAAAGCAATTACATTTTTGACACATAACATATTGTGAGGAAAGTTTGTTGATACTAAAGGTTTAATCAGAAGATGTGAATGGATGAAGGACAGACAATACAATGGGCCAAAAGGAAAAACACAAAAGGACAAACAGACAGAAAATGATCTACATAATAATACACAGAAAACTAAAGATTGAGCAACCCAGCCTCCCCTTTCCTTCCAAATAAAAACTGATGTGGTATCAGATGCTCCAGAAGGGTAAGCAGTTCCTACTCCTCTAGTGGTACCCACAGTGTTACTCTTCAATTTGTAATGATCATGGTTTACATGAAACATACCACAAAGTGAATACAGCAATTGAGCACAAATTGCAAAAAGTTTTATACATCATTTCAGCAAATTAGCTGTCAAAATCTATGATAATTGTTTAATTCTTCACAGTACAAATAAGGCAGACATGTTTCAGTTCTGATATTTACTTGTATACAAAATATATGATAGTGGAGAGCCTAGTTAAATGTCTATTATTTAATCAAATTATTACTGTATTTTGACAAGTTCAATGTGTAGTTTTATAAGCTCTCTGCACCAAGTCATCACGTTTTGTCTGTCATGGTCATCTCCGTCTATTCGCTTTCAACATTTCTATCCTTTTTTCTCACAAGCCACTTGCCAAATTGAACCAAGCTTGCAGTAGAAATGTTACTTGGGTTGTCCTCAGCATGATATGTTTTTTATTTCATTTGGAAATTAAACATGGCTTTTAGGACCAATCATGCTTTCTATGATTGGGTGGAATGGATGAAATTTCAAAAATCTTTTCTGAAGCCACGGGTTTGAGGAACTTGTTACTGTGTAAGAATGTAACTGATATATGACACTCTAAAAAAAAGTGTTTTATCCATCGGAAATCCAAGATGGCTGCCACCACAAGACAAAGGAAACAAATATTTTCAAATTATTGTTGTCTGATAACACTGAACCCTTTGAAGACAAACTTGGTTGGAATGTGTCTTGGATGGTCCTTACAAAATGTATGTTTTTGTGTTGATCAGAAATACCACCACAGGACATAGTTTAAACACAGGACCACATGGGAATCGGAATAATTATTCTCTGAAACTGTACATGGATAATAATTGGATGATCCCTTACAAAATTTTAATTTTAATGTGGATTTGAACCCCACGAATGCCACCACCCTAGGGCACATTCAACTTACCTCTATAGGAAACTACAGTGCTATTGTAGAATGATTTTTAACTGAAATCTCTAATCCATTCTGATCCTTATGTATGTACTATTGTTATAACTCATTTATTCACTAAATATTGTTTACACTAATCCATTCAACAGAATACACAACTGGAATTTTTTTTTGGATGGCCCTTTACCAAATATTGTTATTGTGTCGGTCGGAACTCCATAATTACGTCCACCGTAAGACAAACTTATAACATAGGACGCTATTGGAAAATGAACAAATAGCTATACATGTAGTGCCCGACGAACAATCAAAGGTCATACCGGTGGCTTGTTGTGGACGAACAATCAAAGGTCATGCCGGTGGCTTGTTGTGGACGAACAATCAAAGGTCATGCCGGTGGCTTGTTGTGGACGAACAATCAAAGGTCATGCCTGTGGCTTGTTGTGGACGAACAATCAAAGGTCATGTCGGTGGCTTGTTGTGGACGAACAATCAAAGGTCATGCCAGTGGCTTGTTGTGGACGAACAATCAAAGGTCATGCCAGTGGTTTGTTGTGGACGAACAATCAAAGGTCATGCCAGTGGCTTGTTGTGGACGAAAAATCAAAGGTCATGCCGGTGGCTTGTCGTGGACGAACAATCAAAGGTCATGCCGGTGGCTTGTCGTGGACGAACAATCAAAGGTCATGCCGGTGGCTTGTTGTGGACGAACAATCAAAGGTCATGCCGGTGGTTTGTTGTGGACGAACAATCAAAGGTCATGCCGGTGGCTTGTTGTAGACGAACAATCAAAGGTCATGCCGGTGGCTTGTTGTGGACGAACAATCAAAGGTCATGCCGGTGGCTTGTTGTGGACGAACAATCAAAGGTCATGCCGGTGGCTTGTTGTGGACGAACAATCAAAGGTCATGCCGGTGGCTTGTGGACGAACAATCAAAGGTCATGCCGGTGGCTTGTGGACGAACAACCAAAGGTCATGCTGGTGGCTTGTTGTGGACGAACAATCAAAGGTCATGCCGGTGGCTTGTCGTGGACGAACAATCAAAGGTCATGCCGGTGGCTTGTCGTGGACGAACAATCAAAGGTCATGCCGGTGGCTTGTCGTGGACGAACAATCAAAGGTCATGCCGGTGGCTTGTTGTGGACGAACAATCAAAGGTCATGCCGGTGGCTTGTCGTGGACGAACAATCAAAGGTCATGCCGGTGGCTTGTCGTGGACGAATAATCAAAGGTCATGCCGGTGGCTTGTCGTGGACGAACAATCAAAGGTCATGCCGGTGGCTTGTCGTGGACGAACAATCAAAGGTCATGCCGGTGGCTTGTCGTGGACAAACAATCAAAGGTCATGCCGGTGGCTTGTCGTGGACGAACAATCAAAGGTCATGCCGGTGGCTTGTTGTGGACGAACAATCAAAGGTCATGCCGGTGGCTTGTTGTGGACGAACAATCAAAGGTCATGCCGGTGGCTTGTGGACGAACAATCAAAGGTCATGCCGGTGGCTTGTTGTGGACGAACAATCAAAGGTCATGCCGGTGGCTTGTTGTGGACGAACAATCAAAGGTCATGTCGGTGGCTTGTTGTGGACGAACAATCAAAGGTCATGCCAGTGGCTTGTTGTGGACGAACAATCAAAGGTCATGCCAGTGGTTTGTTGTGGACGAACAATCAAAGGTCATGCCAGTGGCTTGTTGTGGACGAAAAATCAAAGGTCATGCCGGTGGCTTGTCGTGGACGAACAATCAAAGGTCATGCCGGTGGCTTGTCGTGGACGAACAATCAAAGGTCATGCCGGTGGCTTGTCGTGGACGAACAATCAAAGGTCATGCCGGTGGTTTGTTGTGGACGAACAATCAAAGGTCATGCCGGTGGCTTGTTGTAGACGAACAATCAAAGGTCATGCCGGTGGCTTGTTGTGGACGAACAATCAAAGGTCATGCCGGTGGCTTGTTGTGGACGAACAATCAAAGGTCATGCCGGTGGCTTGTTGTGGACGAACAATCAAAGGTCATGCCGGTGGCTTGTGGACGAACAATCAAAGGTCATGCCGGTGGCTTGTGGACGAACAACCAAAGGTCATGCTGGTGGCTTGTTGTGGACGAACAATCAAAGGTCATGCCGGTGGCTTGTCGTGGACGAACAATCAAAGGTCATGCCGGTGGCTTGTCGTGGACGAACAATCAAAGGTCATGCCGGTGGCTTGTCGTGGACGAACAATCAAAGGTCATGCCGGTGGCTTGTTGTGGACGAACAATCAAAGGTCATGCCGGTGACTTGTCGTGGACGAACAATCAAAGGTCATGCCGGTGGCTTGTGGACGAATAATCAAAGGTCATGCCGGTGGCTTGTCGTGGACGAACAATCAAAGGTCATGCCGGTGGCTTGTCGTGGACGAACAATCAAAGGTCATGCCGGTGGCTTGTCGTGGACAAACAATCAAAGGTCATGCCGGTGGCTTGTTGTGGACGAACAATCAAAGGTCATGCCGGTGGCTTGTTGTGGACGAACAATCAAAGGTCATGCCGGTGGCTTGTTGTGGACGAACAATCAAAGGTCATGCCGGTGGCTTGTTGTGGACGAACAATCAAAGGTCATGCCGGTGGCTTGTTGTGGACGAACAATCAAAGGTCATGCCGGTGGCTTGTCGTGGACGAACAATCAAAGGTCATGCCGGTGGCTTGTTGTGGACGAACAATCAAAGGTCATGCCGGTGGCTTGTTGTAGACGATGAATTTACTGGTAACTAGCTAGCTATATTAGATATATATATATATAGGTTGGTGGTTTTCTCCGGGTACTCCGGTTTCCTCCACCAATAAAACTGACTGCCACGATATAACTGAAATATTGTTGAAAGTGGCGTTAAACACTAGAACCATAACCCTATATATATTGCCTATGAAATCATCAAATACCAATTAGAGGGATTGTTGTGGACGATGGAAGTAAACAGTACATGAAAATGGAAATCATATAGGGTTGGAAAATTTGTTGTTCGGTAATATTGTTTCAACTTTTCATGAACTAGTAAGTGCTAACGTGACTAGTTATGTACTAAGAGAGTATTTGTCCAGTCGCCTTTCTCAAATCACCAGTTAAAACAGCCCATTGTATTCAGTTCATTCTTACATTAGCTGATTTTGGCTATCATGTTTAGGCCCTTGGGTTTTATTGCTCACAAAACTTTAAATTATTTGGCTTTCCAATCTTTCGATTTTGAGCGTACCTGATGAAGGTTATTGCAGAAACGCGCCGAGCGCACTAAATTTTGAGCATACCGGATGAATGTTATTCCAGAAACGCGTCGTGCGCACTAAATTTGATATCTACGTTTTTATTAATAAATGAACATGGTTCAGTCTCCACCAATGGAATCTAGATGTGGTTGTTGTCTGTGAGTCCTGATCATTATGTGTTACGTCGTTCTTGATAAGTGCTTGATATCAATGTTTCATTCTACATTTCTATTTTTATTAATATGAGGACCTACTTGCTTAAAAAGGAATATGCAATAATATTTTATTTCAATAAATTAAGCAATAGGATCGGACACAAGTTATTACAACTTATATTAAGTACTCTCCTTACATGTACAATACATATAATATATAATGACAGGAAAACATATACAACATAGTATTAGAAATAAGAGGTAAACAAAACATATACAACATAGTATTAGAACTAAGAGGTAAACAAAACATATACAACATAGTATTAGAACTAAGAGGTAAACAAAACATATACAACATAGTATTAGAACTAAGAGGTAAACAAAACATATACAACATAGTATTAGAACTAAGAGGTAAACAAAACATATACAACATAGTATTAGAACTAAGAGGTAAACAAAACATATACAACATAGTATTAGAACTAAGAGGTAAACAAAACATATACAACATAGTATTAGAACTAAGAGGTAAACAAAACATATACAACATAGTATTAGAACTAAGAGGTAAACAAAACATATACAACATAGTATTAGAACTAAGAGGTAAACAAAACATATACAACACAGTATTAGAAATAAGAGGTAAACAAAACATATACAACATAGTATTAGAAATAAGAGGTAAACAAAACATAGTATTAGAACTAAGAGGTAAACAAAACATATACAACATAGTATTAGAACTAAGAGGTAAACAAAACATATACAACATAGTATTAGAAATAAGAGGTAAACAAAACATATACAACATAGTATTAGAACTAAGAGGTAAACAAAACATATACAACATAGTATTAGAACTAAGAGGTAAACAAAACATATACAACATAGTATTAGAACTAAGAGGTAAACAAAACATATACAACATAGTATTAGAACTAAGAGGTAAACAAAACATATACAACATAGTATTAGAACTAAGAGGTAAACAAAACATATACAACATAGTATTAGAAATAATGTAAACAGGGAGCGAGCACAGGCGCTCGTGGCACGGAATTACCCCCCCCCCCCTTTTTTAACTTTCTGTTTACATATTTAATTTCAATAAAATTTCTTTATTTCTTTATTATTTTATCTCTTTTTCCTTATTTTAACTTGTTCGTGTCAATATTCATACAATCTTATGTCAACAGCAATTTGCATGTGGATAATTAGTATATATAGGGTCGAAACATGTAAATTGCTGTTAACATAAGATTGTATGAATATTGACACGAACAAGTTAAAATAAGGAAAAAGAGATGAAATAATAAAGAAATAAAGAAATTTTATTGAAAATAAATATGCAAACAAAAAGTAAAAAAGGGGCTGGCAATTCCGTGCCACGAGCGCCTGTGGGAGCGAGAGGAGGAGGGGGGAGAGAAAAATCGGAAAACAAAAAATAACAAATAACAACACAAAGGAATGCATACGACTGTTAAAAATGTACACTGCCTCCTACAGATAATATAAGTTTTAGTTGGATTGTTATTTAGATATTCTGCGTATGCTTTTTTTTCTCAAGTATATTAAAATAAATATTAAAAGTTGATATATAAGGATTATTTTGACCTTAAATTTGACTGGATTAAGCTGTAATTGATACCTGTACTTTTATGGAGTACTCAACGCATGGCTTAAAGTATTATTGAAACTACTGACGCTATATTTGGACCACTGTTTCCTCCGTCTGCTGGTGTCGTACTGTAAGAAATCATGTACTATATAGTGTATATCATTACTTTATCTCTGATTCTGTTCGACATAAAATGCTGTATTGTTATATGTACATTGAATCAATATTTGTTGTATATGAAACTCTCTGCCTCTTCGGGGAGCCCTTAATTGGAACAATAAAATTATTATTATTATTATTATTATTATTATTATTATTATTATTATTGTACTCATTTATGTTACTATTCAAAATGTACATTATTTTTGTTGGTATTTAGACATAACATTTTTTACCTGGCCACTTCTGTCACGTGATACATCATATGGTCACCTGTGTTTCTAAAGTAACTAACGACGCTACGTCATAGTAGAATATCCGGAAGCCAACTACTTATTGTAAACATACAATTGTGAGATAAAAGCGTTCAAATTCACCATCAAGAAAGATGCAGTCCAGCGTAGATTCATATCCCGGTCCCCCATTTCAATCAATGGTTCGGGCAAGTGGGTTAGGGGAAATATGGACACACGATATCGAAGACACGAAGTTTAAACAATTCGGATGGAGATGTACAAATAAAGAAACCTCTTATGCAAATGACACTTTAATAGGCAACTGGAATGAGGAGAGATTTGACAATAAACATAGAAAAGAAGCTAAACCTTTACCTTCACAGGTAAGTAATCTGTTTGACATATCAGTAAAATACATTGTGAGTGAGGTTTAATCTTGTTATGAAAACACATGTGGTCATAGTTGATCATAATTTACATTTCCTTAAAAAAAAAAATCCAGAACTGTTTGTACTGGAACGAAATGTGACGATTAACAGTGAATTTATGACGCTATCATTAAACAGGTAAAACATAATGTCTACTCTAACATGTGTCAGTAAAAATAATCTGGATCAATTTTATTTAAAAATCGACATGACAAAAATAACAGTGCACCACGAGGTCGGTATTTTTGGCTGACAGACAAGTACAAATATACAATACCACTAAGCAATCAGTACAAGGGATAATATAAACAAAATAAATCTATATTATACAAGTAACAGATTATTAAGTAATAAAAAAAACCCCACAATAATCACATATAACAATTGTGGGAAGCTAGTCTATACCAGAACATTTATAGTGACACCTACCATGTAGATCTACACGGAAAGTTAAACATAATAGATTCTAATGTTAAAATGTTTTATATTGACAGAAGTAAACACAATTTATCTAACATTGGATGCTTATTAAAAATAACAGAAATACACGAATGTATCCATCCAAGTCCGGATTAAAGCCAATGTATGCCCTAAGCACAAGTCAACCATAGTGCCCCCCACATCTTCCACTGCCCCAAGCACAGGCCAACCATAGTGCCCCCCACATCTTCCACTGCCCCAAGCACAGGCCAACCATAGTGCCCCCCACATCTTCCACTGCCCTAAGCACAGGCCAACCATAGTGCCCCCCCCCCACATCTTCCACTGCCCTAAGCACAGGCCAACCTTAGTGCCCCCACATCTTCCACTGGCATAATGTTTGGTGTGTTTTTTAGATTAATGTTTGGCTGATTAAATTATTGCCTTTTTGTCGGATTTTTGTGTTGCCTCCTTGTCCCTTGATGCTCTAAGCACGTGCTTATTTTACTTAAAGGTTAATCCGGGTTTGTATCCATCATATACAAACTGCATGTGTGTTACAAGCGTTTACCTTCGCGACGTCATCATATTGAAATGCGGGAAAACTCCTATAACGTTTTCGTTAGTAAATATAAAATCTAATTGTAGAATACTTCAAAGTAACTTCATTCATATTGCAGGGAAATGTACAATCACAATTACACTTCATGCCAAAAAAATGTCGTGCAATAAGAGGGGACGTGGAACAATTGTGTGTTCGAACCATGCAGTAATGATAGTATTGGAGAATGATCCTGTGTGTATGTCTTCGGATACATGAGGCTTACATAGTTCATATGAATCCCATTGATGTTCATTATCAATACGATTCGTATCCGCTTTAAACTGTAGCTCTGGTTGTCATTTTGTTCTTTTGTTACAAAAGTAGATTACATGCAGCTCACCAGGGGCGGATTTAAAAAGGGGGGGGGTGCGGGGCGTGCGCCCCCCCTAAAATTCGCAAAGCATATATTATACAACGTTAATTATGCAGTTCAACAAACAACTTTTTCATGAATTTTTTAACTCGTGACCTGTAGTAAAATATTCCTACACATTGTAAATACACGCTGGGTGTATTCGTTGATTCATATATGGATTAGCCGACAATTTCCGCTTTTGTTTGTCTATAAACAAGAACGGTCGAATCATATGTTTTCAATGAATGAATCAAACGACGAAAAGAAAAGCTCCATCCGGACGGGCAGTATTAACTAGAACCACCCGAAAGTACAGACCAATTAGTGAAATGAGGAATGCGTTAAAACTAAACCAATAGTTCTTTGAAGGGTTAAAATATCGTGATCGATCAGTCATGAGTTGAACAATTCGCATCACGGTTGTTGAAAAAAAGTTTTACTTTAGATTCTTATAATCTGACAAAAATTTACTGTTAACAATTATCCGACAAAATTAAGACTCAAAATCAAGTTTTTTTGGTCTGATAAAAATGGTGTGGTTGGTTCAAAATTGTTGTCCAAATAAATGTCTGTAATTCCTAAAATCCCCAGAGCTTCAGGGGGGCTTTGCCCCCCTGGGCCCCCTACCAGGGTTCTACCCTGGACCAGCTGGGGACCTTAAGCGGTCCCCAGACCCCTCGCCTACTCACGCCCCCCTTAACCACAAATCCTGGATCTGCCCCTGCTCACCCCTACTGAAATGACGGTACAAAACAATTGTTAGGTATATATCAATATGTAATATTCTTGTGATTGTTAATTTACACTGTTGTTGTTAAGGTAGTATTGGATCAAATTGTTCAGTGAGATTTAGAAACATAATCGGTGTCATGTGACATTTCATATTCATGTCTGTATAAACAGTAATTTTGAGGTTATTTGCTTATTTATTGTAACTGATAAAAGTTTCATAATAAATTGGGAAAGAGAGAAAAATATGTCTTCATCAGCAATTCATATGGACTGATACCGTTTATACATACAATGTATTTTATTTTGAAAGATATTTTTGTCTATGTACTTATCTTATATATACTTTCAGCATGGTCATTACTTTGATTCCACCTATGACAAAAGTTACAATTACAGCCCATATGAAGTACCAAAAGAATTAAAACATTTAAAGGGTATGTATCAAGTCGTATAGAGTTCTGACAAAAGTTACAATTACAACCCGTATGAAGTACCAAAAGAATTACAACACGGTTTTGGATAGAGTTGTCTCTCTTAGATTATGATATGTGACCTTACTGGGCTTATGACTCCTATCTAGCCAAATTATTTACCCATAGCTGGGACAAGGTTGATGAGTGCTAGTGCACGTCCATACGCCGATGGGCCTACACACTGCATCTCTAGGGCCCTTGCTGCTCCGAGATCCCCAACAGTTCAGCCTGACTTCGGAAGATGCCAGTTACCAGTGTTACCAACGAGTGGGATACTGTAGGAGTCATGGTAATGTAGAGGCCATGTACTGACAGGAAAGACTTGCGCACTCGGCTTTCTTTTCACATACAATATGCTAGCCAGCGGCGGTATGATTCATTTGAATAGATCTACAGCACTAGACGCATAACATTACCCTGTAGAAATACACCACCAACACCTCATCGAGTACATGCTGAAAATAAATTACCATGACTTGACTGATGTTGTTTCGCTCAACAAGAGTTTTCTCGAAACAAAAACATGTGACATTTCATTTCATGTGTAGAAATGGGAATTATTAAACACATATTTTAACTATATAATTATGACCTGGCGACGTAGACGTAGACGTAAGTGTACTCTTAAGAGTTACGACCGTTTCACTAATAGTTAGGATTTACGACTTGCGACAAAAAGTATCGCAAAGTTAAGAATGGTGGAAGGTACTCGCAAGTCGTAAATCGTAAACCTAATTTTGAAGAGAAAAAATGCTATCTGTATTTTTTTTAATATGAACATTAATCAAATGAAGCAAGCAATACATATTAGATGCACGCTACATTTTTTTATATTTCGAGAATCATAAAAAATCATTAAAACAGCTACACGTTATTGTTTGTTTCAGTTCTGCATTTACAATTTATCAACATATTTTATTAACGAATGTGTACCTAGAAGAAATTTCTAGAAAAGAACTATATCGGGTACATGTACAAACAATAGTTCAAAAATAAAATTAAGCACACACAGAGGGCGCATTACATTTGCGTGGATTTGGAGATTAACAGGTATTACTTTTGAACGGAGCATTTACAATTGCCCGTAAAATGTACCTGATACTTTTTTTTTACATTTGCGAGGATTACCTGTTATTTAGAATATATTTAATTTACTCATAACATTTTCTGCATTTTGAAGCACGACTGACGATCCAATTTGGATTATTCGCCTCTTTGGTCAGCCTTTAAAATGAAAACAAAAAATATAAGAATAACATAGATGCACATATATGAAATATAAATTAAAGCAAAAATTTGTAACATACATTATTAAAAAACCCAATAATTTTGAAGGCAACAGATATTCTAGCAGTCCAAATGTTAATATTCATTGGTAGTTTTTATTGATTATATAAAGGGTTAAAACACACACTATGAATTTAAATCAACAGTGCATGTACATGTTAAGGTATAATATTGTAAGATGTGCATTTTTGTTGTTTAATGTAGTGATGCAATAAAACTACCCAAATCCAAACACCCCCGCCCCCATGGTGGGCGGTGGTTACAGATTAAGTAATTTCTGGATGGCGAAAGGAGTAAATAAAGAGGTAAAAAAGAAGTTGTACATCAGTACTTATAAAAACCATTAAAATATTATGAAAATGCGAAATATACTTTAAAGAAAGGTACAAAAAATCCGCACAATTGTCATGTGTTTAAGTTCTTCACGTAAATGTAGGATATATTGGTGCAGAATGTGAATGTATTGCCAAACCTATGGTTACAGTTTGGAAATTTCTTTCGAAAAAATTCCCCTATTTATTATATAGATAATCAACATGTTTCGAAGTTTTTCTTATTTTTTCCCCTTATTTTTGAAACTTCAAGTGACTGCATATAGCATGAAATTTGTTAAAATATATTCCATAAAATAAATTTCTTCTCAAATTTCGGTAAAATTTTACACTTAACAATTTTTTTTCTGATAGCTTTGGTTTATTCATTTAAAAAAACACTTTAGAGTTTTATAATTAGTTGAATATTAAAAATGTATTTAAACACATTTAAAATGTGATTATTAATGTAATCAGCTTCCGATCTGTTGGGTTTATAAATAAAATATAGGGCCTGGGAGGCTCAATTGGTTAGATTGTTGGATTACCTAACAACTCATGCAAGCCTATCACCAAATTTAAAAAAGGGTGCACTCGACTCGCAAGTGATAAAGTTTACCAGTTACTTGCCCATGGTCGGTGGTTCTCTCCGGGTACTCCGGCTTCTTCCACCACTATGATATAGCTGAAATACTGCTTAAAGTGGCGTTAAATACCAAAAATCAATCATTATATACGATACAATGTATCTTTTTACCTCCATTATAGGAGATGTTACTTGTCGCAAGTCGTAAGTCGTACCTCTTACGATTAGGACTAGTTTAGTGAAACGCACGTATACGTGCACGTAAGGGAATCTTAAGAGTGATCTTAGACTTACGATTTACGATCACTTTAGTGAAACGGTCGCCTGGTCTGTGCCCGGTTTGATCTTAGTAAATGCAGTGTTGTCATAGTAATCTTATGATATTGTAGGTTTATGACCCGTCACTGACTGACTTTAGAATGATAACAAATTTAACATTTACAGCTGTTGTATTTAGTATTGCTCGGCTGTCTTTGTGTCAACTAAAATGTGGCTGTTGATTGGACAAATGCATGCATTTTCCTTTTTTCTGGCCCAATCACTGATTAGCATTAATCTTTCCATTTCCTTTATTCCAGCTCCAGACTCTCATTCGTATTAATCTTTTCATATTTTTTATTCCAGCTCCCCACTCTCATTCGTTTCCGGGACATCAACCTGAAATAGACAGTCAAAAGCAGAAAGCTATTTATAACAGTTGGGAAACGACATCTAGGTCATCTTACGTAGATCCCAAGATCCGTACACGTCCAACACAAACACCACAGACGTCACAGAAAGCCAGCTGTTAGTCACACATCAGTATGATGTTGTTTGGAGGACGTTAATGCAGTATTAATATAGTATAGGCATAATACAGAAGATTTGTTTTTATTGTTTGTCAAACTCTCAAATTTAGTGGTCTTTTTTATTTGTGAGTTATTGCAGGAATCAAAAGAAAAAAATATTTGTTATATTATTCTTTTATTTACCAGTAAAACATTGTTTATATTATTCTTTTATTTACCAGTATTACAAGATATTATTATAGAGAATTCTGCTCACTATTATATTGTACAAATATTGTTGTAATGAGAAGACTTTATCGTTAATAAATTCTGAATTCTGATTGAAAGTTTTAAGTATTAATTGTTTTATGAGAGTGTTGTGCTTTATGGTATGTGATCCAGTGTTATGGTATGTCATTCAGTGTTATGGTATGTGATCGAGTGTTATGGTATGTGATCCAGTGTTATGGTATGTCATCCAGTGTTATGGTATGTGATCGAGTGTTATGGTATGTGATCGAATGTGTTGTACAAGATAGCTTGTTGTGGTGTGTGTGTGATAGAATGTTGTTTGAGTGAGTGATTGTTGTTTAACGTCAATTCATCAATTTTCAGCTATATCATGGCGAGAACAAGTTAATTTTCAATGAGATGATGATGAGTTGGATTTTTATAGTGCTAGTTCACTGAAACAACAGTCTGCAGGTAGACATGTCGCTCCACTCGGACACATTATTCTGATTCCGAGCCAACCAGTCTTTGCTCTTTCTCCTTAATGCTGCATGCTTAGCGGAGAAGCAACAAATACCAATTTGATAGTCTTTGGTTTGACCCGACCGGGGCTCTAACCCACGATCTACCACACTCGAGGCGAGCACGCTAACCATTACGCCACCGATGCGGTTAGAATGATGTTTGTAATAGAGAGGTGTGGTGTGTGATAGAGGGTTGTGGCTCCCGATGGAGTGTTCGGTTTGTATAGCTGGAAGTTTTTGGTAAGAGTACTTTAGTATTTTGTAGATTATTCTGCTACTATGGGGCCAAAAACAACTACTATGGTAAACAACAAACCATAGTAAGAATTATGTAACAGTAATTGGTAGATTGTTGGATTAGTGTGCAGTTCAGTTTCTGCAGAGCTATATTTGCATAGTGTTAGCTCACTGAAAACAACGGTCCACGAGTGACCATGTGGATTTATTCGGGCACATGATCCCATCCTGTCTTCGCTCTTACTCTGTAGTGGTGTGTACTAAGTGGAAAATCAGAAAATACCAATTATACATATAGTCTTTGATATAACACCACCGTGGATCTTTGATATAACACCACCGTGGATTGAATCCACAATGGCGACTAGACATGCAATCACTGAGTTGGTCTCTTATAAGTTAATGTATTAGTCCGTATATTATTCTTAATTAAATTGTATATCTAGATAAACCGCATCGGTGGTGTAATGATTAGCATGCTCGCCTCGAGTGCGGTAGATCGTGGATTCGAGCCCCGGTCGGGTCAAACCAAAGACTATAAAATTGGTATTTGTTGCTTCTCCGCTTTTTAAGCGCGCAGCATTAAGGAGTAAGAGCAAAGACTGGTTGGTTCGGAATCAGATTGATGTGTCCGAGTGGAGCGACATGTCTACCCGCGGACTGTTGTTTCAGTGGGATAGCACTATAAAAATTGAACTCAGTGTGTTGGTCTAGAACAAAGGGACCTCACCATCATCTCATTGAAAATTAACTTCTTCTCGCCATGACATAGCTGAAAAATTGCTGAGTTGGCGTTAAACAACAATCACTCACTGACTATATTTAGATACATGTAATGAAGTAAAACAGAACATAACTGTAGTACCACCTGTTATTGTGTAATCAAATCGGCACTTGTATAGGCTAATAGCTGGTTATTAAGACATCATGCTAGTTTGAAATTACCTCTGTTAGATGATCTAGTTCAGATCTTGGTGAGCTCAGTTTGTAGAGCTGTTACCTTTGGTGTACATGATATGGGGTTAGATCCTAGCTAAGGACGTTGCATTAAATAGGTAATCAGATCAGAACTCTTCAGTACCACTGTTATTATATGACGTGTCATAACGTAATATCAATAAGGGTAAAAACAAAATTACCGAACTCCGAACAATCTTACAAAGGGAAAGTCAAAATTCATAAGTATATAGACAGACAAAATCAGTCAACAACCGGAAAACTGTGAAAACCGTAATGACCCCTGTAGTACCACGTGTTATAAAATCACAACAGAGCTCTGAAACAGTAGCATCTGTTATAACATTTTAGAGCACAACTCTTTTAATGCCACGCGTGAACGTAATAAGAACAAAACTCTGTAGTACCATCTCTCCTCCTGCAATAGTATTAAAATATTTGACTTCTCTACCCTCTACACGACTATTCCCCACTCAAAGCTGAAAGACAGTTTAAAGGAGTTGGTCCAACTGTGTTTCATCAAAAAGAATGCCCAACGTAGATACAAATACCTTGTCCTGGGAAGGGACAGATTTTATACCAAAAAAACAAAAACAAAAATCATTCTGATTCTACCAAAATGTCCTCTGAAACTGATATCATCAAAAAGTTCGAGTTTGTAATTGATAGCATATTTGCTATGTTTAATGGACGTGTTTTTCAACAGACAGTCGGCATACATATGGGTACAAACTGTACTTCTCTTCTCTCCGATTTGTTCCTTATTCGTACGGGGCATACTTCATACAGGGGCCTCTCAAGAAAAACGAAAAACCCGATCTTTTAATTTCACGTTCCGCTATATAGATGATGTCCTTTCACTAAATAATTCTAAGTTTTGTGATTTGTTGATCGCATCTATCCCATTGAGCTTGAAATAAAAGACACCACAGATACAGATAGGTCTCAATCTTCATATCTTGACCTACACCTCGAAATCGACAGTGAGGGTCGGTTAAGAACGAAACTTTACGACAAAGAGATGATTTCAATCTTCTCATTGTGAACTTTCTATTTATATGTAGCAACATTCCAGCAACGCCTGCATATGGACTATATATCTCTCAGTTGATCCGATATTCCAGATCGTGTGGTTCATATCAGGATTCCCTCGATAGAGGGAGCTGTTAAAACAAGGAAGTTACTGAACCAAGGGTTTCTATTGATTAAGTTGAAGTCATCACTTCGAAAGTTTTACGATCGCCACCATGACTTGTTAACCGTTACGGAACATCTGTGTCACAAATGACCACGGATATGTTCCACTTGTAGTAAACACTTTCCAGTCCTTTCCTCATTCATGACTTATCACCGGATTTGTAGCTAGAGTAACACGATGGGCGCCACTAGTGGAACAGGAACTGCTTACCCTTCCGGAGCACATGATTTCACCTCCGGTTTTTAGTGGGGTTCGTGTAACTCTTTAGTTTTATGTGTAATGTTTTGTAGATCGTTGTGTTTTTGTTCTTTTTCTTTTGACCATTGGATTGTCTTTCCTTCTTCGATTTACGGATTCTGATTACGCCTTTGCTATTTTCCAAACTCTTCTTATATCATAATCAGAACAGAACTCTTTAATACCATTGTTAATGATTTTGTTCAGCTTAGTTTAAAGCACTTTGACCATACCTAAGGGACCGGACATTTAACTTGAAGGGGGGGGGTATGGTTTTTTGTTTCGTTCAAATTTTTTTTTTCGGACAACACAAGAGTTAGAATATTTTTTTTTTTGTCTGAATCAGATTATTTTTTTTTTCCTCCACCAAAATCAGAATATTTTTTTCAGCAACATTGGGAATCAGAATATTTTTTTAGAAAAAAAACATACCCCCCCCCCCCCCCCCCCCTTCAAGTTAAATGGTCGTTCCCTAACCACCATGGTTCTGTACATTTTTCAGGTTCTCCTTCTGTTTTCATTCAATAATTGTAGTTTGTTCTGTGTATATGCTGTTATAAAACACATCTAGTTAAAATTGTAAATCGGAAAACACTTCACAAGTTTGTGTAAGTTATCCATTTGATGTTATTTTTTTTACACTAGTTAAGGAATATTTGAAATTGTTGAACAGGTTATACGATATAACCTGGTTTGGGTCAGTTTACGCTTAATAAACCACGAAGCAGTTTATGAAAGGCGTAAACTGACCCAAACCAGGTTATGTAAGTATAACCTGTTCAACAATTTTAATTATTCCTTATAATTTAATTTTTACAACAAAATTTAATGATTCCTCGATTTTAATTACGATTATTTCATGTGACTATTTGAAAAAAGTTGGCGGCTGAACACGTTGGTGACGTCACAATACTAACCCAGGTTATCGAGTAAACCCAAATTTTCTCCATGTGGATTAGCCAATCAGATTGAAATATTCAAATCAAATTAAATTATTAGAATATGTACAATATATAATCAGCCGTAGATTCTGAAGATCTGTTCGAGTACAAATAATCAATCCCTTTGGCCATTCATACATTTGACTTCTCGACTGTTTACACAACCATTACCCACCTTATACTAAAATACGGATTATCAAAAACATTAGTTCAACTTTGTTTCATAAAATAAATGGAAAACGTAGATCTATACAAATACCTTGTTTTACGACTGCACAAATCTTATTTTGGAAACAAAAAATATAATTCTAACAAAGCGTTCTCTTAAACTGACATTATCAAATGCTTGTGTATTTGTTATGTTTTTGTCAACGTGTTTATAACAGACAGTCGGCAATCCTATGCGTACAAACTGTGCTCCTTTTCTCGGTGACTTGCTCCTTTGTTCGTATGATACAGACCTCATGCAGGAGATTCTTAAGAACAACGAAAAGAAGCCAGTTCGCTTCTTTAATTTCACGTTCCGCGAAACAGATGATTTCATGTCATTCAATAATTCTAAGTTGGCGATGATGTTGATAGCATCGACCCCGTTGAACTTGAAATAAATGATACCATGGATACAGCTAGCCTTGCTTCAGACCTTGAAATACACCTAAACTAATGACAGTGAGTGTCGGTTGAAAATGAAACTTTACGACTAAACATATTTCAATTTTCCCATTGCGAACTTAACATTTATAAATGTAGCAACATTCCAGTAGGCAGCGCCTGTAGTTATGGAGACTATGGAGTATATACATGGATACGATAGTCCACAGCTTGGGTCCTGTCTATAATTCGACGTCTCGATAGTCCAGAGCTTGGGTCCTGTCTATAATTCGACGTCTCGATAGTCCAGAGCTTGGGTCATGTCTATAATTCGACGTCTCGATAGTCCAGAGCTTGGGTCCTGTCTATAATTCGACGTCTCGATAATCCAGAGCTTGGGTCCTGTCTATAATTCGACGTCCCGATAGTCCAGAGCTTGGGTCCTGTCTATAATTCGACGTCCCGATAGTTCAGAGCTTGGGTCCTGTCTATAATTTGATACGATAGTCCAGAGCTTGGGTCCTGTCTATAATTTGATACGATAGTCCAGAGCTTGGGTCCTGTCTATAATTCGACGCCCCGACAGCTCAATAACCAGACAAATATCTTAACAAACCTTTGATAGTTGTCGAATTGTATAACCTCTGATGGTCGATGATTGATTCAATGTAACCATTGGCCTATGAATATGAATTATATATTATTTTGTAGCATGGCAGTCATGAACACAATCATAAGTATCACAGTTTCCTCGAACTATCAGACTGGGACAAACAGAGTGTCGGACTAACGGACTGTCGGGCTAACGGGTGCTGGATTATAGCTACGACCTTTTGTTTAAGATTTGTTTTATAGAAGGTTGCTGCTTACAAAAGGCTACTGAACCAAGGGTTTTTATAGAGGGTTGCTGCGTACAAAAGGCTACTGAACCAAGGGTTCCTAATGGTAATGTTAAAGTAATCACTGTTTTACAGTCGCTGTCAGATGATTATTATATTAATTCCTAATCAGTCAAATTTCCCTAAAATTTCTTGTTGAAAAATGCAGGGTCAGAATATATTTATTGTATTGCATCTGTCAGGATAAGATGGATATCTTTTTCAATAAAATTTTGTGACAGAAATTAAGAACATACCCCCTTTTTTAGAAGAAAAAAAAAACAAAAACAAAACAAAAACATAGTAAAACAAGGGAAAACATAGCAAAACAACAACAACAACAACAAACGAAAAAAAACCCCAACATTTTAATATGATATGATATCATTCCCTTCTTATAATTGAGTTTGAGCCAATAAAATATTTGTATTTGTACTTATATATATAGTCCAAAAAAGGATAAGTAATTGTAGATATGTGTGTGACGAAGTAAGTCGTCTTTTGTCATAAACCCACGAGGAGAGGTAAATATTTAAATCTGAAAATTTACATGAATCACGGCTATATTTATAGTCTTGTTTATCAGTGAAGTAAGTTGATAATACATATAATCAAAACATTTTCTGGCAACTATTGTTCCCGATTTTGCGGATTGAACAGAAAACGAAAACGAATCCCAAAAAAAAAGTTTTGTATTATCAAAACGTCGCAGGCGTGGAATATTTCGATCAACACGGTCCTCGTACTACACTAGGACCATCGATCAACACGGTCCCCGTACTACACTAGGACCATCGATCAACACGGTCCTCGTACTACACTAGGACCATCGATCAACACGGTCCTCGTACTACACTAGGACCATCGATCAACACGGTCCTCGTACTACACTAGGACCACCGATCAACACGGTCCTCGTACTACACTAGGACCATCGATCAACACGGTCCTCGTACTACACTAGGACCATCGATCAACACGGTCCTCGTACTACACTAGGACCATCGATCAACACGGTCCTCGTACTACACTAGGACCATCGATCAACACGGTCCTCGTACTACACTAGGACCATCGATCAACACGGTCCCCGTACTACACAAGGACCATCGATCAACACGGTCCTCGTACTACACTAGGACCATCGATCAACACGGTCCTCGTACTACACTAGGACCATCGATCAACACGGTCCCCGTACTACACAAGGACCATCGATCAACACGGTCCCCGTACTACACTAGGACCATCGATCAACACGGTCCTCGTACTACACTAGGACCATCGATCAACACGGTCCTCGTACTACACTAGGACCATCGATCAACACGGTCCCCGTACTACACAAGGACCATCGATCAACACGGTCCTCGTACTACACTAGGACCATCGATCAACACGGTCCTCGTACTACACTAGGACCATCGATCAACACGGTCCTCGTACTACACTAGGACCACCGATCAACACGGTCCTCGTACTACACTAGGACCATCGATCAACACGGTCCTCGTACTACACTAGGACCATCGATCAACACGGTCCTCGTACTACACTAGGACCATCGATCAACACGGTCCTCGTACTACACTAGGACCATCTGTATTTTCGTCACTGAAAAACAGATAGATGATTTTTACACTAGCTAGCTAAATGGAAGAAAGGATGTAAAATATTTCTTAGTATTCTCGTTCTTTAGATATTGTCGTGGAAATCTCTAGCTAAATTATACCCTTTTTAAAATCATGAAAACAAGGATTTATAGGATCTTACTATATAAATCCTTGATGAAAATAATAAAGACTAGACTAGTTTATTGGAAAATCAATAAAAATAACATTGATGTCCTCCATACAATAAAAGATAATTAAATCTATACAACAAATATATAAAATTAAGCCTGGATAGAATACCTTTACAAAGTTATCAAGTAACCATATGATATGTAGAAAAAGCTAACTGAATATAATTACACACATCTTTCGTGTCTGTTTTGTTATCGGGATTCATTAATTTTGTAAAAATAGATGAGGTCATTTCACTATTTGCTGTTAAAGTTGTTACATCAATATTTAATTTAGAAAATAATTTGTTTCTGATCGAATCATGTTTTTTACAAAATAAAATGAAATGTTCTTCATCTTCTATTTGTGTACATACTGTGCACTGTCTTAGATCTCTAGGAAGTTTAGGTCTACGATACCTTCCTTTCTCAATTACCAAAGTGTGAGCGCTAATTCTCAATTTTGTTAAATTTTTTACCAAAGGTTTTGGAAGGTTAAAATCCAAATATTTTTGTAAATTACATTCTTTGTAACATTTAGCGAAGGTATTCAATTTCGAATCAACGTCGATGTTTGAAAAAATTTCTAACTGGTCTTCCACCGATTTCTTGTAAAAATCTGCACTCCTTTTTGGGATTTCATTAATTGAAAAATTTGGAAGATTTATCTTTTTAGCTGAACTGTCTATAAATGAAAACCATGATTTATGACCTTCTTGAAAAAGACCTCAATCCACTTCAAAAACTTCATGTAAGAGTCTTGTAGGTGGAAGTTGTTTTAACCTTGAATAATATTTAAATACTTATGATGTAATAAAACTGATGATTGGTAACTAGTCTGCCTAATTCACATCTAGATGCGAAATTTGAAGCTTTCTTGTGTACACCAAGTAAATACTTGCAGAACCTGCTGTGAATTTTTTCAAAAGGAAGATTATCTCTTTCTGTGAAAAATCACTAATCCAAATTTCAGATCCATAAGTTGTAATTGGTCTTATGAGTGTATCAAATAACTTTGATTTTAGTATAATACTGGAAAATTCAAAGTCTAGTATCTTAGATTTTAATTTAAGCCTTTGTTGCACATGTGTTCCGCAGCATGTTTCAGGTTACCATTGTATGACATAAAAATTACCCGTGATGATGAATACAAGATTAATTCAATGTCTAGATTCAAATATTTTCACACTCGACTCGAATCATCGACATTCATACTCACAGAATATTTTTATAACATCGCAAAAAAAAAGAAAAAAAAAGATAATGATAATACACCAAGACTTATTAGACCGCTGTGAGGCGGGAAATCGCCCTTTTCGATATTTTTCTTTATAAAAACAATTTTATGTATAACATCTATAGACTTATTTGCCCTCATTTGAAGTTATTTTTACATGTTGCTTTGTCTGTTTATGTTATGATCACGAATGTGTGTATTTTGTGTATTTATTTATTTTCGTCATATTACGCAATTTCTAGGCTACGGACAACAATGAATTTGTGTGGCCCTTTAACCGGCACACAATGTTAAAATACACATGTATTGGAGCATTTCATTGGTCAAACTACTAAAAAATAGGCGTGATGATTTGCACTTTCCTTGGGTGACGTATCATCTGTTTTTGAATACGAATTCTGCAAAATTGAAAATGCAACAGTCCTGTTTTTGTAATCAAAATATTTTTGAAGTTCCAAACTTAAGCATGCATCTATATTTACAATTTTTTATGACAATTTGCACCCGTATTTCAGATATTCGATGTTGGGAGAATCACTCAATTGACTTGATCTTTATGAGACTATTATCCAATGATCTAGCAGATTTTCATAAACGTCATAAATGAAAAACCTATTATCCAATCAAACAGTGCGTACCTCTGCACACGTTCTCATTCAACCTTTTTTAGAAGTAAGCAGAATGAACGATCAAAATTGCAAGAAATGACGACTCTGTATATTTATGATTAAAACTTCTATTCCAAATAATTTCGAATATATTTATTAGAATCCTTGCAAATATTTTAAATTAAACTTTTCCCTGTTTGAAGAATAAAACGGAAAGTGTCGAAAAGTAGGTCATCCTCGTAAAAACGCTGGCCCTGCAATCGGTACAAACAGTCGTATGCTGAGTACAACAGTGTTGTCAGCTCGGTTTTACTACACCATGAACACGATCTGGACTGCGCCACATATTTTTATCGCCATCCAGTCATTTTATGCAATATTATAGGAATGTAACTTGTGTATTGTGAAGAAAGGTAATGCATATTCTAGTATTTATTTAGATATTGATATTATGAAGGCTATTTTCTACAGAAAATGAAGTGAATTTGTAAGAATTCGAGACATTTTTTCTTCGACACGACTTTGACGCAGGTTACGAGTCCTTACGGAATGTGTGGTCAAGGAAGTTTGCTAGATTGTAATTTTCATTGTTTTTATATCTTAATGGCCACTTAGTTTGATTATTTTTTAAAAATAAAATATTTTTGTTTTTAGTGAGCTTTGTATTATTCTTTGAAAAAGTTAATGTGAGGAAATGGGTCACGATCATTGTCACATTGCGTGGAGTTTGTTTTTATCCTTATGTTGACATTGTTGATTTTCTGAGTGACAAAGTTTGGTGTTTCCAATGTCAACACCAGAATGTTTTCTTCCTTGTCATACTACATCAAGCCATTTGTCCAAAAATGTGAGGAGCTTGAACAGAGTTTTGAATGGTGGCTGTTATATTGTTGTTAGCCTAACTAGATTATATGAGCCTAACCCCAGAGCAGGAATTTTAATTCTGTCTATTGAAAGTTGCATAAAAATTATGATAAAACAATAAAATAAGGGGAGTATGTCGCTGGAATGTGCCTCTTAAAACAGATTTATCGATTGCCACAAGGAAGATGAAGAATATAAACAGTTAGAAAATGGTACCATGGGGATGAAATGGTTGTAACAAGACAGTTATACTTTATAGTATCTTAGTCCTAATATAGTGTAATGACACAGAGACCTATATGTATTACCACCCTCTTATAACACTACTTGGAGGTGTTCTATGTGATTAACACAAGCTTAAATATATATCATCCTTGGAAACCCATAGCTGTTCACATTTCGATTACCCTCCACTCGTCATTCACGTTTCTTTTTATATCCGATCGCAGGACTACAAGAATTTGTGGTGTAAGACAACATTCCGATGTAAAGGTGATGTGGTGTAAATTGGCATTGTATTGTAGTGTAAGGTGGCTTTGTGGTCAAAGTGACCCTGTGGTAATGGTTGGTAGCATTATGATGTTGGTTACCTTTTTGTTTTGATGTAATTTGGAATGTGACCCTAGCTACTCCTGTGGTGTCAGATGGGTATTAATTAAATCTAAATATAACTCTAAAATTCTCATATTTCTGACCATGAATCACTCTTGATTATTATATAAATTATAGAATGAAATGGTTTAAACTGTATTATTGTTATCAACATTCAGGTTATGGTTATGTAGTTTAATGCCACATTTAACAATATTTCAGTTATATCGTTACAGTCTGTGCCAAAAACATTTTGACAAACTAGCCCGAACAGCATTTTAGAAGAATTTTTTCTATTTGATTAAGGAATTTAATGCAAATTTTACTAGACAGGGGCATAGGGCTAGTGGTTTTTGGTGCAGACTATCAAAATTCAATAAAACTGGAGACAAAATAACTTGTAATTACCTGTAATTTGACTTCTATAAATCTTCAGAAAAAAAATCTTAAAAATCCAGTTTTCAAATCAACAATTTTTTTACTAGATGTTTGTTGATATATAATACGAACTCTGACGATTAATTTCAAAATTGTTGGTCCATTATTAAAAATGTTACCCATTAGGTCTCTATGTTAATTAATTATATTTACTAAAGTGTAAAAATCTGGATGGAGTGAGTATAAATAATAGACTGCACCATGTGACATAGTCAATTGCTATTGTTGTCCTTTAATATTTAAATGTCCTATGTCACAGGGTGCAGTCTATTATTTATATTAAAGGACAACAATAGCAATTGACTATCACCTATGGTCAGTTGATGAGTAGCCTTTTGATATTTAAATATAATATATGTTGCATGGAACAATGAAATATACATTGCAAGCACATGTCTATTATTTTGTTTTCATGGCTTGGCTATTACACTATTTGAACTCGCTCCATCCAGATTTTTACACTTTAGAAAATATAATTAACCTAGAGACCTAATGGGTAACTTTTTTAATAATGAACCAAAAATTTTGAAATTAATTGTCAGAGTTCGTATATATCATATATTGATAAACATCTAAAAAAAAATTGTTGATTTGAAAACTGAATTTTTAAGAATTTGTTTTTGAAGATTTATAGAAGTCAAACGGACTATACCACAAAATGATATGCCTTGTTAAAATTAAAAAAAATGTTGATGAGCGAGAATAGAATTTTGTCACTAATATTCTACTATTGTCTTCTCCTGAGGGAACTCTTCTCCTATATTTTTGTCTGGTTAGATATAGTACTCGTACCAACCTCAAGGACACTATACCAAACAACACAATAGGAAAACTGGAGGGAGAAGACAATAATATGTTTAGTACATAACATCTCATTCTGGAGATAAAAGAAAAAAACTAGATAAATTCGACATCTATGCATTTGTGTGCCAAACCTCGCCATATTGACAGTAAATGATAAACAGACTACAGCGCCGTCTATTTTTAAAAATTTCTTTATTGTCATTCTGCCTGATATATCACTTGGCCCAGGCTTCCAAGTGATTGAATTACAATATTGAAGTAACATAAAAATATAATTTCATTTACATTTAACACAATTTTAAATTTCCCAATAAAATAGATTTTGTACCACACTTTATTTTATTCGCACTAATATATCAACAATACAACCTGGCGGTATAAATAAATGTTATAAAAAAGAAATCGAACAACCATGGAAAAATCATGTGTGTTATTTTACCTTCTACAATAAAAGTGAGTTACATTGTAATTTGGAAAGGATTTTTTTTATGCCCCCCGCAACGAAGTTGTAGTGGGGTATACTGGTTTCACCATGTCCGTCCGTCCGTCCGTCTGTAGACAAATCCTATATCGTACGATAACTTGAGTTGTGTTTCTTAGAATCTTAAAATTTTATCAGCTGTTTACTGGTGAAGAGGGGAGGATCCCTTTCATTTTTGACGATTTTCACTTTTGTCGTTCCAGAGTTATTGGACTTGATATGACGGAAAATAGGATTTTTACCCTATGTCGTATGATAACTTGAGTAGTGTTTCTCAGTATGTTTTGAAATTTTATCAGCAGTTTACCGGTGAAGAGAGGAGGATCCCTTTCATTTTTGACGATTTTCACTTTTGCTGATCCAGAGTTATTGGACTTGATATGACGGAAAATAGGATTTTTACCCTATGTCGTATGATAACTTGAGACAGAGTAGTGTTTCTCAGAATGTTTTGAAATTTTATCAGCAGCTTACCGGTGAAGAGAGGAGGGTCCCTTTCATTTTTGGTCGGAACAATCAGTAATGTTTTGGTTATGGAAATAGGTTGGACAGATGTGGGGAGTGGGGGGTATATCCTAGTGAGCTGTGCTCACAGTACACTAGTTTCTAATGTAATAGGGAAGTTATTAAGTCCCCCAAACAACATTTGGAGACTTAATGTTTTTGTTCCGTTTCTTATTATTATTATTATTATTCTCATCCTCCTTTCATTCTTTCTTTCCTTCCGTGGCACATGAACTTGTCCACGGCAGATCTCAGGAACTACTGGACGGAATTTCATGAAACTTGATGGAGTTATAGATATATGTTTCTAGTTTGTCCTAAAGTTTTCAGCTTTGTGGTAAAGGGGGTTAAAGTCATATTTTGAGGGGTTCAAAGGTGGTGGGGGTTACTATAGAATCCTATGGGAAAGTTGAAATTTCGTACATTAATGTTGATAACTTCTAAATGGATAATGATAGAGACATAAAATTTGACATGGTGATAGGTTACCATTAGAGGAGCAAAATTTTCAAGATGTCTGCCATTTTCAAAATGGCTGCCAAAACACGGCATAAAGATAGGGGGTAAAAATTCAACATTGTCTGATTTCATAAAAATTTGATATGTGGGTAGATAATGATGTCCCGAATTGATTCCCGACATTGAATTTTTTTTACCGATCACCATTTTCAAAATGGCCACCACAATACCGCAAAAATTCAACATTGTCCGATATCAACGACATTTCATATGCGGGTAGATTATGATGTCCCGAATAGATTCCCGACATTGAATAATTTCTAGCGGTCGCCATTTTCAAAATGGCCACCACAATATCGCAAAAATTCAACATTGTCCGATATCATCAAAATTTGATATGTGGGTAGATAATGAAGTCTCGAATTGATTCCTGACATTGAACAATTTCTAGCGGTTGCTAATTTCAAAATGGCCACCACAATACCGCAAAAATTCAACATTGTCCGATATTATCAAAATTTGATATGTGGGTAGATAATGATGTCTCGAATTGATTCCTGACATTGAAAAATTTCTAGCGGTCGCCATTTTCAAAATGACCACCACAATACAGCAAAAATTCAACATTGTCCGATATCATCAAAATTTGATATGTGGGTAGATAATGATTTCCCGAATTGATTCCTGACATCGAAAAATTTCTACCGGTCGCCATTTTCAAAATGGCCACCACAATACCGCACAAATTCAACATTGTCCGATTTCAACGCCATTTCATATGTGGGTAGATTATGATGTCCCGAATTGATTCCTGACATCAAAAAAATTCTACCTGTCGCCATTTTCAAAATGGCTGTCACAATACCGCAAAAATTCAACATTGTTCCATTTCAAAGGTAGCTTTTAATTTATTTTTTAAACCGGTTGTCAGTGGCCCGTTAGATTATAATCATATCTTGTTTTATTCAATTTTAGAGAATAATGAATTAATTTCATTATCAATATTAAGCATCGTCTATTTTAACAGAGGTAAATCTTGCCAGAAATAACACAGGAAAATCTTTTCCACAGGTATAGTGTCAGCGAAAAATTGATTCGAACTGGTATAGTTCAAATTCCTGGCACAAGGTATAGTCACCCGTTGTCAAGATTAAGCATACACTGTTCAATAATGGTAAACACTAATCATCCAATCAAAATACATGTAAACATTTTCATATATTAACTAAATTATTTTTATTTTTAGAAGGAGTTTATACTATGAGCAGAAGAGAGACGAGAATTAAACGTGGACGATCAGGCAGCCCTCCCCCCTCAGGACTAAGGTCTTCTGGCACAGGTATATTTGCTAAAAAGAGTTATAAAAAATTATATGGGTATTGAAAGAATTAGAAATAATACTTGTTTATTTCATGTATATTGAAGCTGATGATTTTGTTATTCCTGCACGTTTTTGTCGATTTTAGAATTTAAATAGATTATACATCACTATCAGAATAAAAAAAAGAGAACATATGATATTTTTCAAGTAGAAACAATATGCAGACAATGATTTGCAGAGTAAAAAACAATTGGAAAATGTTTTTTTATTTTTTGTAAAAGTGTAAAAGTACATATATAAAAAGAAAATTTAAACAGTGATGATCAACAATATCAACAAATCACCTTGACTCATTGAACGTGAAAATGATATGATGTTGGTTGGAAGTCCTTTCTTGGGACAGGCACACAAATGTGGGAGGGTAAAACCTGTTAATGAGATCCAAATCCTCCCCTCTTGATAATTGGATCTCCAATGGCAATTATATAAATAAATGATAAAAAACCTGCACAGATTCCACTTAAAAAGACCACATACTATCACAAAAATGAATGACAACATAAACATGGACAGTACATAGTAACATACACCGTAGGAGGGTCAATGAAAGGTAGCAGTTCTCATTCTCATATTATCTGTTTGTATTTTACATGTAAATAAACAGTTGGAAAAGGAAAGAAAAGATCCGTACAGAACCAGGAGGAATCTGGTGAAAAAACAGATGTAAATGAAGGTGTGAAAGATCCCAAAACACATGAACCTAGTGTTCTTAGTGGGGCCACAAAAGGTGAGACTATTTGTGAACAGAAAAACACATGAACCTGATGTTCTTAGTGGGGCCACAAACGGTAAGACTGTCTGTAAACAGAAAAAAGACTATACTACAATTGAACATTTGAATATGTTAATATTGTCTGAAAGAAAGTTTTTATCATCTTATGAACAAATATCTACAAAATCTTAACAATCTGTATCTGTTACATCAAAGATACCAAATCTGGCTTTTACTTGATGGGAGAGAGAGCACCTATTGATTGGTGACGATGTTGGAGAGTTGATTTGAAGCTCTCAACTGACACTGCACACACTATATTCCCATCCACCTGGTTCCAATGTATAACTGATTTTTACAAAGAATGAGTTCTTATACTGTTCAGTCTTGCATGGAGTCGTTTCAAGTGCCTTAGAATTGTTCTTAACTGAATTGATCACTATCATGTATGTCTTCAAAACGTCTAGGTTTATAATTCTGTTCGGCTAACTTTTCACTACAAACTCTTCAGTATATATAGCTGGGACCAGACCCTCAACGACCTTGTACAGAAATACCAGCCGCCGACTTGACTTTCTTGATGTCAGGTTTTCTAGGTCTGCTAGCATTTTGGTGACTGATGGAGCAAAAGCCATTGTCTTCAAAACTACAAAAAATTAACAGTGATGTACATGATAAAACTGGTTACATGTACATTTCATCCTCCAACTGACATAAAAGTTTACAAAACATGACCTTTGACCTTTAGCTTCAGATACCTATGCAGGATGATTACTTAATATATCCTTATACTGACAATTTCTCTGGTTGAGTAAATTGATTGATTGATTACAGTGTGTCATAGCTCCATAATGATATCTGTGGTATGATTTCCCACAATGCAATTTTTCTTGCCTCAATGTACAACTGTTCAGTCCTTTAAAGGCATATTACACATATAAGGAAAGTAAATTTTTTTCACATACGTTTGTACTTGTATATGTAGCTGTTAAACATGAAAAATAACTTCTAGCCACAATGTTTACTTGAACTGTCTTTAAGCCACAAAAGTGAACTTACTTCTAGCCACAACATTTATTTGCATTTACTTCAAGCTTAAGCCACAGTATTAACTTGAAACTGCATTGGTGGTGTAATTGTTAACGTGTGGTAGATCGTGGGTTTGAGTCCTGGTGTAATTGTTAATGTGTGGTAGATCGTGGGTTTGAGTCCTGGCCGAGTCAATCCAAAGATCATTAAATTGGTATTTGCTGCTTCTCCACAAAGCATGCAGCACTAAGGAGTAAGAAGGGTCCTTCGTGGACGTGATCGTATGGCAGTTTGATTTACAACTACCTATGCAATCAGTGCCTATCACCACTGATGTTATGAGCTCGAATCTCGATCGGGGCGAGGTGTACAACATTATGTGATAAAGTTTGTCAGTGACTTGCGACAGGTAGGTGGTTTTTTCCAGATCCTCCGGTTTCCTCCACCAATAAAACTGACTGCCACGATACATGTATAACTGAAATATTGTTGAAAGTGACATTAAACACCATCAAGCAAATAATCAAACTAAGGAGTAAGAGCAAAGACTGGTTGACTCAGAATCAGAATAATGTTGTTTCAGTGAGCTAGCAAAATCCAGCTCAGTGTGTTGATCTAGTACAAAGCAGTTATAATCGTCATCTCATCAAAATTGTAGCATGTTTTCGTCATGATATAGCCAAAAAATTGCTGAGTTGGTGTTAAAAAATAATCATTCATTCAAGCCACAACATTTATTTGCACTTACTTCAAGCTTAAGACACAACATTAACTTGAACTTACATGTACTTCTAGCCACAACATTAACTATAATATACTTAAAAACCAGGGGTCTGTTGTTGAACTTGTGATTAAATTAATCATATCGTCGTGTATTGTAAAGTCAAGAGTATTGTAACGTCGAGGGTGAACCATTTTGCATATTCATTAGATGACGTCATAGCGAGCACGTGACCTGTGACTGTCAAACAATAATAGTGATGACCTAGTTGGAAATTAACAAAAATGAGATTCAAACAGGTAAAATAACAAGAAACCCTCAAGATGCCAATTTCCGCCATTTTTGCTAATGCCCATTTAAAAAAAAATATTTCTGTGCCGTTTTTAGAGCCTTGGGTCACCAGGGTCAAGGAAGACACGGTCGGCTGCTTTGTTGACAAACTTGGGTTAAAGGTTATATGACTGAATTTGGACTCGTGGGTTTAATCAATTGAGAAAAATATCTCACAAAACATGTGATTTCTTTTTTATCTAACCTGTAAAATGCAAAAAGTCTGACAATGAGTGAAACAAAATAACAACTTGTAGCCTTTCAAAACACGTGTACGTGACTTTAACATATGGATAAAAGAAAGAATGTATATTGTGTTTAATATAGTTATACTGTATTGACCCACATTGTTGTTATTTGCATGAAATATGAATAAATTGTGACAATTATTTTGAACAGCTGAAAAAACTTTATGTGAAAATTATTTTTTTCTGTTGAGACAAAATAGACAATTTTGGTGTAATGCCAGTTTTTTTAAAATATTATATGACACTGAAAAAAGATGTTTTTAGCTGTGATTGTTATTACAAATAGTTATCTTAATTATAGTTGAAAAAATTGAATTGGTATCATCTTTCATTTATTCACAACCGTATGCAAATATGGAGTCTAGACTTTTCAATACACTCTACAAAACATGGTGGAAACACCCTCCAAGTTTCAGATAAATTTTTAATCACTTGCTAAAGATGCAAAAATAATGTAATCGGTACCAAAAGAGACTACAGGTATGTTTATTCTTGATTATGTTATTTATAGAATAGTTGCAGTTATTTTAGAAATGTTTTGAGACAAAATAGTCTTAGGGTCTCGACTTTACAATACATCAGGATATGATTAGCCCTAATTACATAATTAATTCCTAATCCTATACCTAGCTAATGCAATAATTAAATTTTGTTGCTGAATTCTGTTTTAATCAACGTATTAACTAATCATATTTAATCATTGAATTAGCTAATTATGTGATTAGGAATGAATCATGTAATTAGGGCTAATCATATGATTAGCTTAATCACAAGTTCAACAACGAACCCCTGAACATTAACTCAAACTTACCTACACATGTATTTAGATATTGCCAGAACTGTCAAGAAATCATGCTTTATATTTTTTTATTCAGGACGGACAGGGAAAAACCGGAAAGTGCTAGAGGAAGAGACGGACAAGAATAAAGAAAGTGGAGCATCATTTCAGCAACCTCTACCACCTCCCTCTCTCCCACCACCTCAGAGTCCAAAACCAGAAGTTACTCCCACCATGCAGCGATTAGGGTCAAACATAATGAGTTACCCTGGTGATGCTGGTATGAGTACTCCCGGTGAAGAAAAATGTATCGCTATTCCACCAAAGAAACGAAAAAGTAATGACATGGAAAGGGAGGTAATGCCCCCTTCTAAAAGACCTTTAATTGATTTGAGTGAGTGGATAAATCAACGTGTGCTAGCGAAACGTGACTGTGCATATCAGCCAGCAGTGATTAGGGAAATTAAAAATAATCGTCATATTGGTGTTCAGTTTGACAGTGATAAAAACTTATTGTATTATAATGATGTCGCAGATCAGAGGAACTTCTATGATATTATTAGTGATCATAGTCCAATGGCTATCATGTTAGGGATTGGGTCTAAAGTTTGTGTCCGGACCAATCCAGAAGAAAATGTTTATTTTGAAGGACAAATGGTTGCCAAACGTGTTCATCAAATAGGATACAGAGTTAGAACAAAAGACAATAAATTTGATGATTGGGTTTCAAGAGCAGTTTTGAGGCTGCTTCAACCTCCATGGTTTGAGGATCTTGAAGAAGGGGTGCCTGAACAAGAAACACCTCCACCACAACAATTTATTTCCAATCCAATTTCTGTACAAGTTCCATTGCAACCACAGTCTTTACCTTCTCACATAACTCATCATTCAGAAATCAGTCCGTCGATCGTTCAGCGATTTGAACGATCACCGTCATTGCCACAGAGCACAAGTAATGAAAGAGGTGATTCATCAGAAGATGAGATGAAAAGTGAAGACTTCTTTGATTCTTCAGGCATAA
The DNA here is from genome assembly GCA_963383655.1 of Bathymodiolus septemdierum. Taxonomy (NCBI): domain Eukaryota; kingdom Metazoa; phylum Mollusca; class Bivalvia; order Mytilida; family Modiolidae; genus Bathymodiolus; species Bathymodiolus septemdierum. The sequence continues at coordinate 6,448,162 of OY726521.1, forward strand.
GTACACCAAGGTCAGGAAGTGCAACTCCTGGCTCAGGGTCGAGGTCGCAAAGTAACAGGCAGCCACCGAAAAAACGAGAATCTGCCAGGAGTCGTAGTGCTCAGTCCGGGGAAAGCAGTCGATCAAGTACACCAAGATCACCTTCAACATCACAGAAATATAAAAAAGGAGATGTTGTGTCTACTCCAAATGGCATCAGAAAAAAATTTAATGGGAAACAATGGAGAAGGCTGTGTTCAAAGGAAGGTTGTACAAAGGAGTCTCAGAGGAGAGGTTATTGTTCTAGACATTTGTCAATGAAAGGTCAGAAGAATGGTAGAGGTCAAGGTTACCCAGGATCTGGTAAAGGTGATATGAATGATGGACAAATAGATTGGGAAAACCAATCAACACGTGATAGTGAATACGACCAGTCAATTACTCCTGTACGTTCTGATGAAACGGAGGCAGCAAATATGTTGTTATCTCTGGGAAATTCACGATCTACAACACCTGCATATTCTCCAACACCAATGCAAAATCCTTTGTCCCCTATAACTGGAAATATACAGTCTCCTTCAACAGGAGGCAGGAATTCAGTATCATTCACACCTATTTCACCTCTTCCAAGATCTCATGCTCAGGTGTACATGAATTCTCCTACTCGAAGTTGGAGCTCAAAGTCTGGAAGTTCGTCTTCCGAACATGTATCACCAATAACGCCAAGGTTTCCAGCAGGTTCTAATGCTTTAGGAATGATGCAACCACATTCACTAGAACATTTATATCCAAAGAATGCTAATATGCCAAAGCAGGACTTGATAAGAAGTGATGATTCTGGTATTGACATTCACACCCCTACAGGACCAAACTCTCAGAGAAATATACCATTTAGTGCTTATCCAAGTCCTTTACAACAAAGACTTGGCAGTTTGTCAACTATGCACATGCAGTCTGAACTACAAAATCGTATCAAAGCTACACAAAGTCTTTCTTTAAGTTCTATGCCTTCACCGAAATCTGTGCAAGAACGTCAAGCCGAAAAGACTTATCATCAGTTACGCAATGTTCCGTTTGCAATTAATAATAATGCCATGCCTATGACTGTTGAAAGATCAAGAGAATTACCTGTGACCTCGAACAATCATGCAATGGGAAGTGTTGCTATGACAACAATGGCCACTTTAAAAAGTTTAATTAGTGCTAGTCCAATAAGAACACAACCATCTGTTAGTCCAGACCCCAAAACTGTTTATGTAAATAACCATAGCAACCACAGCCAAGTAGGAAAGTCACAGAAAGTGTCCATTATTCAACAACAGCTTCAACAAGGGAATCCAATGGCCTCTGGTTTGATGATTTCTGCATCTGTTCAATCTTTGTTACCTGTGATGCCTTTAGGAGATGGACCACGAAAGATCCAGCAATTAACAGAAATATCGACTGGTAAGTTTAGTTATAATATTTATGACAGTTCAAGGAAAACAAACATTTAATAAGGTGAGTTGTCTTTAGATCTTACCTGTTCTGTACAACAAACTATTTTTTATTTGCCAGTCAATGTCGTCCAAGATTAACAGGATATATTCATATCATTTAGAATAAACAAATAAATGATTAAACAGAAGATAAAAAGTGATTTATTTCGATTCTGATATGTCTTATTGTCTAAGGGTACAAATACGGTAGTATACTTTGATTGGAAGATGGTTATATATGTTTGCGGAATATGTCGCACACAATTTATGCTGCCAAATTCGAGCAGATCATATTTCATCAACATGTACATTGACGACGGGAAAGTCAGTCACATGCTCCGGCGCATGTGCTAATGAGATTATACCCAATCGATAAATCACTCGTTTTTTACAAAGCGAAAGAAGGACGTCATGTTAGAATTGTAAATAATTATATGTACATTTTGTATGTTGATTTGAAGAAAACAAAATCATGATAATTATGTTAGGACTCGTATGGCAATACTTCTTGGCATCTACTGGAGAATTTTAACAGCTTGTTGTCATTATAGCTATTTCCATCAATTGGTGCCCACTGCTTTAATCTCAGAAACCACTGCTCCAGTGTTAAAATGGTTGGAATTATCTCCAAAATGATTTTCAAATAAATATACCTCATTTCATTTCAATCTTTTCAGTTTCTTAATATACTTGGATGAAATACAAAGAAATTGTGTCCTCTATTTTAAGCTATATCAATTTTATTTCATACTGAAAGTCCATAGACAGGTACATTTTTTGTATATTATTTAGACACAAATGACTTGTACATGTACATGGATATTGTTTTTAGCTTATGTCTGAAACTGGGTCCACATGGAAACTCTGAAACAAGAAGTCTAAATAATTTGTTAATTGATAGTAGGTACAAATAATGTACATTGTATGTGAGGTCCACCACAGAAAGTCCCATTTAGTATGGATTTGGCATAAAATACAGTCTCCATGCATATGAGAAAATGGCTAAAATTCAGAAACTACAAATGATGTATTGGAAGTCCTCTACAAACATTCCTCATTTAATCTTGTTCCAGTGACAAAGTAGCTTTGAGTAACATGTGCACTGAGGAGATATTATTTGTTGTTCACTGAGGAGATATTATTTGTTGTTCACTGAGGAGATATTATTTGTTGAAATTAGTTATGTACCTGCTGTATTTATAAATCAAGTATGTTCACATCATATTATTTGATAGGGAAATATGCATCAGTTTTCCTTAAAGAAGGAGTTTTCATAAATATGATTGAACATTCATTGGTGGCCACTTAACCTACATTTATACCTGGTAGTAGTTTCTATCTGGATGAAATAAATGTATGAATAAATACATGTTAACCAATACTTTGTAGGAATGGTCTTGGATATTCTTCAAAGTACCTCATTTCTTTCTAATCTGACATCCAAGATGGCTAGCCAGTTTTCTTGATAGATGGTACAGCTAAATCTGAATCCTGTATAAACTGAACTTTAAATTAAGTGTAGAAAATCATTGTTAATATAACTTATATAAACCCAAAAAACTGTCTTGTGAACACAAAAGTTGATCCCACGCATATTAGGTTTAATATATAAAAGGTTTCACTTTATTAACAAAAACTGACAACCATCCATAGGGCTATTAGAACTGATGATAAAACTGACTGATCTATTAATAGACATCAAGTGGCTTCTTCCCTTCTAACATGTTATGTCTGATTATTTATATAGAATCTAATCAATATTTCTTAGAAATGAAAAAAATATATGCTGAGATGGCATTGCTTTTGTGGGTGTATAATAAATGTGACTAAAGAGTAAAATAAGTTTCCTTGTACTGAACACTATTTTCTAAACAATCAAAATTAGAAAATGTTCATTATTAGTTTAACAGGGAGATATAATTCATATTATATAATAATCTACATTTTTACCTGAGTAAACAAAAACAAAGTCAAACAGATTTGGCATTAAATTATTGTTTTACATTACATGTATATGTTAACCATTAATAATTTCACAAACTATTTTTAGACATGTCATATGATATGTGGATACAACTGTGTAAACTAAATTATTCATTATTCTATTTTTTAGCTAATATTTAATAATTTAACAAACTAATTATATATATACATGTCACATGACAAGTGAATAAAAATGATGTCGTCAGTTATGCATATGTTATGAAATAAAGTATTGACAAACCATAGCCAACCAGATAAGGAAAAACCCAGATATTCTATAAATAGTATCAGAATCAGCTGATGTCAAGGATGGAAGTAATCTGAATAAATGATCAATAAATGTCATAATTAATATTATATTATTTAATTTATAAATAAAAAAAAAAGAAGAGTAGATTAATAACTGAAGGTCAATATCCTTATTGATGTCTTATATACATGTAACTTTTCACTGTGTCAGCAATACATTTAATGAGGATAGAAAGCTGTGTAAAGGCTGTATAATTCATCAACATTAAAAAAAAAAAAAGGAAAAAGGGGGAGGGGTATAGTTAACATTGAATCTACCTCCGTACACTGTAGTATATAAAAGTCGTCTTATAAAATACAACATGCCAGAACAGTATAAACATGAAATATACATTGTACCTGAGGTAAATGAAGAATTTGACCCTTCTATTTTTAGCTCACCAGGACCATAGGTCCATTTGAAGTATCACTATTTGTCATCACTTTGTGTCCGTAGTCTGCATCGCTAACTGTTAACTTTTCATTTTTCACCTCACAAATTATTGGAACAAGTGAATCAAACTTGGCAGAAATACTACTTGGTGGTCCTCGAGGATAACATTTTATATGATTTTTGTTTCATTTGAAAATTCGATGATGGATGTTATGCACATTATGTTTTTATGATTGGCTGAAATTTCAAAAATATTCTTCATAAATACCAGTTGTGTGATGGAATTGTCATGTGGTAGAAATGTCCCTTATGTTTGTTATTATGATCTAAAAAGTTTTTGCTTTTTATTATTGATCTGAATTCTAAGATGGCTGCCACCAAAGCTTTAACATATGACCCTATGTGAAAATACTTCTGTATGGAGGTTTATTATATAAAGGAAAAGCTATATCTTGACTTGTGGCCTCAAGCTTAATACCAGGTGAGTTCATGCTTCAATATCAACCTTAAGTGTTATGGTTTCCAGACACACTTAGCTTGTCAATTTGGGATAACTGGCATGATATAGCTGTAAAATTGATGTAAATGGTGATATACAATACACCCAATAACCATATATACACGTAGGACACTTATTGGATTATTTTTTTTTAAATCTTCACAAGAACTAAGAAATTGAATGATTCCAAAATATAACTAAATATTCGTTGGGTAAGTCATATACATGTAGGCTCAGGTGAGTGATAAACATGTATGTTTACAGACTCAGGTGAGCCTCTGTTTTAAGTCTTTCAAAATATCAAATTTATATAAATACCGTTGCCCACACTAGTTGTATAAAAAGCTAACCAGCAGTACATGTTTATGTGTATTAATAGTCAGTCAATACATCATACATGTAATTTTACATGTACCGGTACATTAAACTTAGTATTACATCATAATATGGCAACAAAAAAAAACCAACCTCTTTTATAAGTAAATTTTGTGATCCTATTTCCAAAAGTCAAGTATACAATATTCATCTAAGTCATGTGATACTTATGATCTGTTAAACTTTCCTGTTGATAGAAACTAATTAAAATTATCTTCCCTTTGTTGTGTTTAATTAACTTAATTGATAAAATGAAAAAAAATATATGGTAGGAATTGGATATGTATTGATTTCTTATCTTTGATTTAAAATCTAATTATATGACAGATATATGTACAAAATATATTAGTACCATGGAACTTGAGTGATCATTATATTAGTTAATTTATTCTAACTCTTAACTGCAAATTTATTTGATCAAATCTAATGGACGAGAAAAAAAATGGAAGTGAGAAAAATACTGTGTGTGCCATATTATCAATTATGGAAATTTTTACATAAAGTCAAGGATAAAACTTTTTTGTATTATACACTCCACACATTTTCCTGTAAACATTAAACCAACAGTCTTCTCACCATATTGCATGTAAAATAAAGAATTGAACTTGGTTAGCTGTCTGTGTATTATTGGTGAGGCAGCTTGGTTAGCTGTCTGTGTATTATTGGTGAGGCAGCTTGGTTAGCTGTCTGTGTATTATTGGTGAGGCAGCTTGGTTAGCTGTCTGTGTATTATTGGTGAGGCAGCTTGGTTAGCTGTCTGTGTATTATTGGTGAGGCAGCTTGGTTAGCTGTCTGTGTATTATTGGTGAGGCAGCTTGGTTAGCTGTCTGTGTATTATTGGTGAGGCAGCTTGGTTAGCTGTCTGTGTATTATTGGTGAGGCAGCTTGGTTAGCTGTCTGTGTATTATTGGTGAGGCAGCTTGGTTAGCTGTCTGTGTATTATTGGTGAGGCAGCTTGGTTAGCTGTCTGTGTATTATTGGTGAGGCAGCTTGGTTAGCTGTCTGTGTATTATTGGTGAGGCAGCTTGGTTAGCTGTCTGTGTATTATTGGTGAGGCAGCTTGGTTAGCTGTCTGTGTATTATTGGTGAGGCAGCTTGGTTAGCTGTCTGTGTATTATTGGTGAGGCAGCTTGGTTAGCTGTCTGTGTATTATTGGTGAGGCAGCTTGGTTAGCTGTCTGTGTATTATTGGTGAGGCAGCTTGGTTAGCTGTCTGTGTATTATTGGTGAGGCAGCTTGGTTAGCTGTCTGTGTATTATTGGTGAGGCAGCTTGGTTAGCTGTCTGTGTTTTATTGGTGAGGCAGCTTGGTTAGCTGTCTGTGTATTATTGGTGAGGCAGCTTGGTTAGCTGTCTGTGTATTATTGGTGAGGCAGCTTGGTTAGCTGTCTGTGTATTATTGGTGAGGCAGCTTGGTTAGCTGTCTGTGTATTATTGGTGAGGCAGCTTGGTTAGCTGTCTGTGTATTATTGGTGAGGCAGCTTGGTTAGCTGTCTGTGTATTATTGGTGAGACAGCTTGGTTAGCTGTCTGTGTATTGTTGGTGAGGCAGCTTGGTTAGCTGTCTGTGTATTGTTGGTGAGGCAGCTTGGTTAGTTGTCTGTGTATTGTTGGTGAGGCAGCTTGGTTAGCTGTCTGTGTATTGTTGGTGAGGCAGCTTGGTTAGCTGTCTGTGTATTATTGGTGAGGCAGCTTGGTTAGCTGTCTGTGTATTATTGGTGAGGCAGCTTGGTTAGCTGTCTGTATTATTGGTGAGGCAGCATGGTTAGCTGTCTGTGTATTATTGGTGAGGCAGCTTGGTTAGCTGTCTGTGTATTATTGGTGAGGCAGCTTGGTTAGCTGTCTGTGTATTATTGGTGAGGCAGCTTGGTTAGCTGTCTGTGTATTATTGGTGAGGCAGCTTGGTTAGCTGTCTGTGTATTATTGGTGAGGCAGCTTGGTTAGCTGTCTGTGTATTATTGTTGAGGCAGCTTGGTTAGCTGTCTGTGTATTATTGTTGAGGCAGCTTGGTTAGCTGTCTGTGTATTATTGGTGAGGCAGCTTGGTTAGCTGTCTGTGTATTATTGGTGAGGCAGCTTGGTTAGCTGTCTGTGTATTATTGGTGAGGCAGCTTGGTTAGCTGTCTGTGTATTACTGGTGAGACAGCTTGGTTAGCTGTCTGTGTTTTATTGGTGAGGCAGCTTGGTTAGCTGTCTGTGTATTATTGGTGAGGCAGCTTGGTTAGCTGTCTGTGTATTATTGGTGAGGCAGCTTGGTTAGCTGTCTGTGTATTATTGGTGAGGCAGCTTGGTTAGCTGTCTGTGTATTATTGGTGAGGCAGCTTGGTTAGCTGTCTGTGTATTATTGGTGAGGCAGCTTGGTTAGCTGTGTGTATTATTGGTGAGGCAGCTTGGTTAGCTGTCTGTGTATTATTGGTGAGACAGCTTGGTTAGCTGTCTGTGTATTGTTGGTGAGGCAGCTTGGTTAGCTGTCTGTGTATTGTTGATGAGGCAGCTTGGTTAGTTGTCTGTGTATTGTTGGTGAGGCAGCTTGGTTAGCTGTCTGTGTATTGTTGGTGAGGCAGCTTGGTTAGCTGTCTGTGTATTATTGGTGAGGCAGCTTGGTTAGCTGTCTGTGTATTATTGGTGAGGCAGCTTGGTTAGCTGTCTGTGTATTATTGGTGAGGCAGCATGGTTAGCTGTCTGTGTATTATTGGTGAGGCAGCTTGGTTAGCTGTCTGTGTATTATTGGTGAGGCAGCTTGGTTAGCTGTCTGTGTATTATTGGTGAGGCAGCTTGGTTAGCTGTCTGTGTATTATTGGTGAGGCAGCTTGGTTAGCTGTCTGTGTATTATTGGTGAAGCAGCACACTCTGCTATTATAATGCTTTTTTTTTCTCTTAATAGAATTGTTTATGATTATATAATTGGTCCAAACATTCATCATCAGTCTTCACCAATAACCACTAGCCCTAAGCCCCAGTCTAGTAAAAGTTGGTTTGGGCTAGTAAAATTTTTTATGCTTAATCAAATTTTTAAAAAATCTTCTAAAATGCCTTTCTGGTTTGTTTGCCAAAATGAACTTCCTTATAATGTGTTTGGTATATACAGGTTAAATTAACAAAGATTTCCTACATTGGGATTTTATTTAAAGTTTGGTTTATACAGGATTGCGTTTTATTCAGGGTTTGGTTTAGACAGGTTTATACAGGATCGTGTTTTATTCAGGGTTTGGTTTAGACAGGTTTATACAGGATTGTGTTTTATTCAGGGTTTGGTTTAGACAGGTTTATACAGGATTGTGTTTTATTCAGGGTTTGGTTTAGACAGGTTTATACAGGATTGTGTTTTATTCAGGGTTTGGTTTAGACAGGTTTATACAGGATTGTGTTTTATTCAGGGTTTGGTTTAGACAGGTTTATACAGGATTGTGTTTTATTCAGGATTTGGTTTAGACAGGTTTGTACAGGATTGTGTTTTATTCAGGGTTTGGTTTAGACAGGTTTATACAGGATTGTGTTTTATTCAGGGTTTGGTTTAGACAGGTTTATACAGGATTGTGCTTTATTAAGAGTGGTTTAGACAGGTTTCACTGTATTATACAAGAAGACCTCTTGTTTTATTGTACTAGCTACATGTAGTTGATTTCTTAATGGACTCTAACCCCATTTATGCACATGCACCAAGATAGCTCAAATTTTGGCCAATGATAATATATTGGAGTTATGTCCCTTGAAAGATGAAAAAAGAGTGAAATTGTTCTTATTAGCACTTTTGTTGATTGATTACTTGACAGTACCTGTATTTAAAATTTATACACAAATTTTATGTTAATAATATCTATATATGTACAAATGTATGTAGTATACCTATAAGAGATATTATATGTACAAATGTATGTAGTATACCTATAAGAGATTTTATTATCGATATTGATTTTTAACTATAATTAAGATGTAAAGATATGACTCAACTTATATGTATTTTTTACCATTATGAAATTGATAATGTTCTATTAAAGAAAAACGAAGTATAATTAACTATCTATACAGAGAAGAATTTCTGTGCAAAAAAAAGTGTTAAATATAGGGTTAAAGTAAATAACAGAATTGGTGGTGTGTAGGATAAAACTAATGATCTATGATTTGTAAATTTTCACTTTGATTTTTACACAAATATATATATATCTATTATCAAGTGACAAACACAAACATATTATCACTATTTTCATATGAAGGTCACATTTAATTAAATACACTAAAATATAAATAGATAACAGAAGTTCATCAAGTTCTAAATAATATGTTTTTATCCTTTTCTTTCTTTCTCTTATTGAAGAATTGAATGTATTTTATTGTAGTTTTATTGGTGTGTAAAAGCGTGGACCGAGGCACATTTTGTATGAAGCGCTAGTATATGAAGCGCAGTAGCGCTTCATGCAAAAAATGTGCTTCGGTTCACGCTTTTACACGCCCATAGAACTACAAAAAAATGCATTCAATTCTTATAATTACATTTAAATCACACCAAAATTTAATATAGTTGAATTTTTCGTTGTGAATTATATTTGTGTTAGATTATTTGCTGTTGGAAATTACTACGTCATTGATTGTTTACATCTGACGTCGTCATGGAGGCACGTGCAAGTTCGGGTTTGAATTTTATTGAGATGTAAAACATCTCTTTTATAATCATGTGACCACTTCATAACCAATCATATTGTAACATTTCAATGGAAAACGGAAGTAATGTAATTATTGGTACATGTAACACAAAAGTTGTTTTATGTGTAGTTTTAATTTGTATATTTTTTTCATACCACAATATAACTGAAATACTGCTACTTTTTGTAAATCAACCAGTCATTGTGGTCACAATGCTAAATCCTCGATAAGCATACTATTGATAATCTGTTTTGTCGAAAAGGATTTCTCATTGCATTTCGTCTTTGATGCCACATTGCTCTGAGAAATCCATTCTCACAAAGTATATATTTATCAGACTTGTTTTCTTTGATATCCACCAATAGATAAAGACTGTAGAATCACATGACCTTCTATGATTATTATATTAAGGTTGCCATGTCAACTTGGAACAATGTACCTGCCCATTTTGTACAAAATGATGTAAAGTGCTAACTTATATTCATGAATGTAACTGAAATACTGCTGACTTGACATTAAACAACAATCAATCAATAATTAGATAAATGAAATACTCACTGAACATATTGATATCAGACCAGATTAAAAAGAATATCAAAGCTAAAAATCCCTGTTAGATTTAGATATTTAGTTGACAAATTGATTGTTCATTAGATTTTAAGCTGACAAATTTGTCATCTAAATGTCTAACTCTAAAACTGTTGGGTTTAATGTTTAGAAGTTGATATAAAAAATATTTAATACAGTCAGACTGGTATCCTGTCAGGAACCAGAGAGATAGATACATTGTATGGTGGTCACTTGCTTGAGATGATTGTAATGTTTTTTTCCTGTGACTGTTTCATGAAATGATCCTATACAATATATAAGTTAAATTGCAGAGTAAGATTGCTGCCAAATTATTAAAATTCATGTGTATATATATAGCATCACTACATAATTAAACACGTGTATAATGACAGCCTTTATTTTAATTTTACATGACAAGTTATCACTGTGATTAATGAAACTATATTTATAAATATAGTGGATTTAGCAGAGAGAGCTAAATAGTTCTTCATTGTGCTAAGCGAATCCGTGCTGTAGTGTATCAGTTGTGTCGATTCGAATCCCGCTGAGGGAAGAACAAACAATTATTCTAACACCGTTGTATTAAATGTTCAGATGTTTACATCATACATGTAGTGTCCACATCTTATATCAATACAAGCCATGTGACTTATCAGCATTTATTTTTAGGAAGGTTAACTCCAGAATAACTTGTTAACAAAATGTGTGTGATACAACATCCACAGACAGTCAAGACATATCTCTACGTCAAAGGTTTAAATCTCACAAGACACTGGTCGTCATTCATTTTATTCATCTCATATTGTTTGTTACTCAAATTTTCATATATTGAATATTATCTAGGTGAAGCCCCAAACAAACCAGTTCCTGTGTTTCCATGGCATTCCCTGGTTCCTTTCCTGACTAACACTGGACCCTCCAGTGCTAAACCAGCTCCACCAACAGAACCAGTCCACCAGCCAGCTGAGGCTCAATTAAAGAGATTATCTCCAGCACCTCAACCATTAACCAATCAGAATGAACCACATACAAGTATTTCAGAAGCAGGTAAAATTCTCTTCTGTTTTCCAGTGTACTACAATAGGCAGTTGATTTTAAGTTACATGTATGGTATCTGACTGCTGACAATATTAAAGAATCATGGGGAGAAATATTAACAATTTTTTAGGATAATTTGCAACATGTATTGTTGACATGTACAGTTCTCAGGACTAGAGCTGCCTAGCACATCCTTAAGTGACAGATATAGGATACCCTCCTGATGGCAACTTGTTATAAAACAGAGAGTCTGACCGTGGACCATAGTACTGTGTACTATGTTTTGAGAGTGTGACGATCGTTGCACTCTAAACACCACTTTTGTAGAATCTGTTAAAGAGTAGGTGTATTGTAGCAGCCACAAAAGGCTAAATGTTTGTTATCCCTACTTAACTAGCCATACCTTTCCAGTGGTAGTCAAATAGAGTTGTAACTCAAGTTGTCTATAGAGGTGTTATAACATATGTTTGTCTCCGAGGCATACCTGTGGTGTTCTATTCTTAGCACATAAACAAAATTATCCAAACATGTGTAGCATAGAAAATTTTGAACATCTCGTCAATTTGAAATTAAAATTTGTCAGGTGCTGCGTTAGATGAAGATGAAAATGATGATTATGATGATGATGTGTTTGATGATACAAGCAGTAAACCCTCCCATCAACAAGATACTCATACCACAGATGACCAGGACAAACCAAAGAAGGAAACTAAGTCACTGTCTAAACGTAGAACACAATCTTTAAGTGCTCTGAAAGATAAAGATGAACCTAAGAGTCCAAGAAAAGTAAGTCTGAAAGATAAAGATGAACCTAAGAGTCCAAGAAAAGTAAGTCTGAAAGATAAAGATGAACCTAAGAGTCCAAGAAAAGTAAGTCTGAAAGATAAAGATGAACCTAAGAGTCCAAGAAAAGTAAGTCTGAAAGATAAAGATGAACCTAAGAGTCCAAGAAAAGTATCTGAAAGATAAAGATGAACCAAAGAATCCAAGAAAAGTAAGTCTGAAAGATAAAGATGAACCTAAGAGTCCAAGAAAAGTAGGTCTGAAAGATAAAGATGAACCTAAGAGTCCAAGAAAAGTAAGTCTGAAAGATAAAGATGAACCTAAGAGTCCAAGAAAAGTAAGTCTGAAAGATAAAGATGAACCTAAGAGTCCAAGAAAAGTAAGTCTGAAAGATAAAGATGAACCTAAGAGTCCAAGAAAAGTAAGTCTGAAAGATAAAGATGAACCTAAGAGTCCACGAAAAGTAAGTCTGAAAGATAAAGATGAACCTAAGAGTCCAAGAAAAGTAGGTCTGAAAGATAAAGATGAACCTAAGAGTCCAAGAAAAGTAAGTCTGAAAGATAAAGATGAACCTAAGAGTCCAAGAAAAGTAGGTCTGAAAGATAAAGATGAACCTAAGAGTCCAAGAAAGGTAAGTCTGAAAGATAAAGATGAACCTAAGAGTCCAAGAAAAGTAAGTCTGAAAGATAAAGATGAACCTAAGAGTCCAAGAAAGGTAAGTCTGAATGATAAAGATGAACCTAAGAGTCCAAGAAAAGTAAGTCTGAAAGATAAAGATGAACCTAAGAGTCCAAGAAAGGTAAGTCTGAAAGATAAAGATGAACCTAAGAGTCCAAGAAAAGTAAGTCTGAAAGATAAAGATGAACCAAAGAGTCCAAGAAAAATAAGTCTGAAAGATAAAGATGAACCTAAGAGTCCAAGAAAGGTAAGTCTGAAAGATAAAGATGAACCTAAGAGTCCAAGAAAAGTAAGTCTGAAAGATAAAGATGAACCTAAGAGTCCAAGAAAAGTAGGTGTGAAAGATAAAGATGAACCAAAGAGTCCAAGAAAAGTAAGTCTGAAAGATAAAGATGAACCTAAGAGTCCAAGAAAAAGTAAGTCTGAAAGATAAAGATGAACCTAAGAGTCCAAGAAAAGTAAGTCTGAAAGATAAAGATGAACCAAAGAGTCCAAGAAAAGTAAGTCTGAAAGATAAAGATGAACCTAAGAGTCCAAGAAAGGTAAGTCTGAAAGATAAAGATGAACCTAAGAGTCCAAGAAAAGTAAGTCTGAAAGATAAAGATGAACCAAAGAGTCCAAGAAAAGTAAGTCTGAAAGATAAAGATGAACCTAAGAGTCCAAGAAAGGTAAGTCTGAAAGATAAAGATGAACCTAAGAGTCCAAGAAAAGTAAGTCTGAAAGATAAAGATGAACCTAAGAGTCCAAGAAAAGTAAGTCTGAAAGATAAAGATGAACCTAAGAGTCCACGAAAAGTAAGTCTGAAAGATAAAGATGAACCTAAGAGTCCAAGAAAAGTAGGTCTGAAAGATAAAGATGAACCTAAGAGTCCAAGAAAAGTAAGTCTGAAAGATAAAGATGAACCTAAGAGTCCAAGAAAAGTAGGTCTGAAAGATAAAGATGAACCTAAGAGTCCAAGAAAGGTAAGTCTGAAAGATAAAGATGAACCAAAGAGTCCAAGAAAAATAAGTCTGAAAGATAAAGATGAACCTAAGAGTCCAAGAAAGGTAAGTCTGAAAGATAAAGATGAACCTAAGAGTCCAAGAAAAGTAAGTCTGAAAGATAAAGATGAACCTAAGAGTCCAAGAAAAGTAGGTCTGAAAGATAAAGATGAACCTAAGAGTCCAAGAAAAGTAAGTCTGAAAGATAAAGATGAACCTAAGAGTCCAAGAAAAGTAAATCTGAAAGATAAAGATGAACCTAAGAGTCCAAGAAAAGTAAGTCTGAAAGATAAAGATGAACCAAAGAGTCCACGAAAAGTAAGTCTGAAAGATAAAGATGAACCTAAGAGTCCAAGAAAAGTAGGTCTGAAAGATAAAGATGAACCTAAGAGTCCAAGAAAAGTAAGTCTGAAAGATAAAGATGAACCTAAGAGTCCAAGAAAAGTAAGTCTGAAGGATAAAGATGAACCTAAGAGTCCAAGAAAAGTAAGTCTGAAAGATAAAGATGAACCTAAGAGTCCAAGAAAAGTAAGTCTGAAAGATAAAGATGAACCTAAGAGTCCAAGAAAAGTAGGTCTGAAAGATAAAGATGAACCTAAGAGTTCAAGAAAAGTAAGTCTGAAGGATAAAGATGAACCTAAGAGTCCAAGAAAAGTAAGTCTGAAAGATAAAGATGAACCTAAGAGTCCAAGAAAAGTAAGTTTGAAAGATAAAGATGAACCAAAGAGTCCAAGAAAAGTAAGTCTGAAAGATAAAGATGAACCTAAGAGTCCAAGAAAGGTAAGTCTGAAAGATAAAGATGAACCTAAGAGTCCAAGAAAGGTAAGTCTGAAAGATAAAGATGAACCTAAGAGTCCAAGAAAAGTAAGTCTGAAAGATAAAGATGAACCTAAGAGTCCAAGAAAAGTAAGTCTGAAAGATAAAGATGAACCTAAGAGTCCACGAAAAGTAAGTCTGAAAGATAAAGATGAACCTAAGAGTCCAAGAAAAGTAGGTCTGAAAGATAAAGATGAACCTAAGAGTCCAAGAAAAGTAAGTCTGAAAGATAAAGATGAACCTAAGAGTCCAAGAAAAGTAGGTCTGAAAGATAAAGATGAACCTAAGAGTCCAAGAAAGGTAAGTCTGAAAGATAAAGATGAACCAAAGAGTCCAAGAAAAATAAGTCTGAAAGATAAAGATGAACCTAAGAGTCCAAGAAAAGTAAGTCTGAAAGATAAAGATGAACCTAAGAGTCCAAGAAAGGTAGGTCTGAAAGATAAAGATGAACCTAAGAGTCCAAGTAAAGTAAGTCTGAAAGATAAAGATGAACCTAAGAGTCCAAGAAAAGTAAATCTGAAAGATAAAGATGAACCTAAGAGTCCAAGAAAAGTAAGTCTGAAAGATAAAGATGAACCAAAGAGTCCAAGAAAAGTAAGTCTGAAAGATAAAGATGAACCTAAGAGTCCAAGAAAAGTAGGTCTGAAAGATAAAGATGAACCTAAGAGTCCAAGAAAAGTAAGTCTGAAAGATAAAGATGAACCTAAGAGTCCAAGAAAAGTAAGTCTGAAGGATAAAGATGAACCTAAGAGTCCAAGAAAAGTAAGTCTGAAAGATAAAGATGAACCTAAGAGTCCAAGAAAAGTAAGTCTGAAAGATAAAGATGAACCTAAGAGTCCAAGAAAAGTAGGTCTGAAAGATAAAGATGAACCTAAGAGTTCAAGAAAAGTAAGTCTGAAGGATAAAGATGAACCTAAGAGTCCAAGAAAAGTAAGTCTGAAAGATAAAGATGAACCTAAGAGTCCAAGAAAAGTAAGTCTGAAAGATAAAGATGAACCTAAGAGTCCAAGAAAAGTAAGTCTGAAAGATAAAGATGAACCTAAGAGTCCAAGAAAAGTAGGTCTGAAAGATAAAGATGAACCTAAGAGTCCAAGAAAAGTAGGTCTGAAAGATAAAGATGAACCTAAGAGTCCAAGAAAAGTAGGTCTGAAAGATAAAGATGAACCTAAGAGTCCAAGAAAAGTAAGTCTGAAAGATAAAGATGAACCTAAGAGTCCAAGAAAAGTAGGTCTGAAAGATAAAGATGAACCTAAGAGTTCAAGAAAAGTAAGTCTGAAAGATAAAGATGAACCTAAGAGTCCAAGAAAAGTAAGTCTGAAAGATAAAGATGAACCTAAGAGTCCAAGAAAAGTAGGTCTGAAAGATAAAGATGAACCTAAGAGTTCAAGAAAAGTAAGTCTGAAAGATAAAGATGAACCAAAGAGTCCAAGAAAAGTAGGTCTGAAAGATAAAGATGAACCAAAGAGTCCAAGAAAAGTAAGTCTGAAAGATAAAGATGAACCTAAGAGTCCAAGAAAAGTAGGTCTGAAAGATAAAGATGAACCTAAGAGTCCAAGAAAAGTAGGTCTGAAAGATAAAGATGAACCAAAGAGTCCAAGAAAAGTAAGTCTGAAAGATAAAGATGAACCTAAGAGTCCAAGAAAAGTAAGTCTGAAAGATAAAGATGAACCTAAGAGTCCAAGAAAAGTAGGTCTGAAAGATAAAGATGAACCTAAGAGTCCAAGAAAGGTAAGTCTGAAAGATAAAGATGAACCTAAGAGTCCAAGAAAAGTAAGTCTGAAAGATAAAGATGAACCTAAGAGTCCAAGAAAGGTAAGTCTGAAAGATAAAGATGAACCTAAGAGTCCAAGAAAAGTAGGTCTGAAAGATAAAGATGAACCTAAGAGTTCAAGAAAAGTAAGTCTGAAAGATAAAGATGAACCTAAGAGTCCAAGAAAAGTAAGTCTGAAAGATAAAGATGAACCTAAGAGTTCAAGAAAGGTAAGTCTGAAAGATAAAGATGAACCTAAGAGTCCAAGAAAAGTAAGTCTGAAAGATAAAGATGAACCTAAGAGTCCAAGAAAGGTAAGTCTGAAAGATAAAGATGAACCTAAGAGTCCAAGAAAAGTAGGTCTGAAAGATAAAGATGAACCTAAGAGTTCAAGAAAAGTAAGTCTGAAAGATAAAGATGAACCTAAGAGTCCAAGAAAAGTAAGTCTGAAAGATAAAGATGAACCTAAGAGTCCAAGAAAAGTAAGTCTGAAAGATAAAGATGAACCTAAGAGTCCAAGAAAGGTAAGTCTGAAAGATAAAGATGAACCTAAGAGTCCAAGAAAAGTAGGTCTGAAAGATAAAGATGAATCTAAGAGTTCAAGAAAAGTAAGTCTGAAAGATAAAGATGAACCTAAGAGTCCAAGAAAAGTAAGTCTGAAAGATAAAGATGAACCTAAGAGTTCAAGAAAAGTAAGTCTGAAAGATAAAGATGAACCTAAGAGTCCAAGAAAAGTAAGTCTGAAAGATAAAGATGAACCTAAGAGTCCAAGAAAGGTAAGTCTGAAAGATAAAGATGAACCTAAGAGTCCAAGAAAAGTAGGTCTGAAAGATAAAGATGAACCTAAGAGTTCAAGAAAAGTAAGTCTGAAAGATAAAGATGAACCTAAGAGTCCAAGAAAAGTAAGTCTGAAAGATAAAGATGAACCTAAGAGTTCAAGAAAAGTAAGTCTGAAAGATAAAGATGAACCTAAGAGTTCAAGAAAAGTAAGTCTGAAAGATAAAGATGAACCTAAGAGTCCAAGAAAAGTAAGTCTGTTTTATTTATATACATGATGTGTACATTTTCCCTTTGATCTTTAGAGGTTGGTTTAGGTTTATGGTGTTTAATGTCACTTTCAACAAGATTTTAGTTATTTTAGTATATCGTGGCAATCAGTTTTATTGATGGAGGAAACCGGAGTACCTGGAGAAAAGCACCTGACAAACTTTATCACATAATGCTGTATCGAGTACAGGTCGCCACGAACGGGGTTCAAATTCACAACGTTAGTAATGATAGGCACTGATTATACAGGTAGTTGTAAATCCAACTACCATACAATAACGACGGTCTTTTGATCTTTTAGACTCGGTAATATCTATTATCAGGTGACAATCAACATGCATGATCGTTGATTCTAACATGATGTTATATTGACTTCACTGAAATTCTCAATAAACCTACTATCATTGATACAGAGCTATTTACAACATGTCTAGGTGAGTCCTGCACTCATCACTTGTGTCTTTGAACTAATCATTTTTTTACAAATAATAACAAAGAATACACTTATGGGACACGTGACTTTTTGGTTGAGACTCATTAAAATTTTATCCTACAATGATCCCTGATTGATATGTTTTGTTCGGAATGGACTTTTCATCACATCTCACATCTTAGGGTTCGTCTTCAATGTGATATTGCTATAAAAAATCCATTCTCGCAAAAACAATCAACGATATGTAGTATATATATAATTATATGTACTGTCAGTTGTACAAAAAATTATCATACATACTTTTGACATGTTTGAAAATATGAAATAAAGATTGTTTATCAATGTAATCGTTGTGTGGTATATCAGACTGTATTGATACAGGCAGTTGAGAACCTGTTTTTCTGTTTTGGAGTTGTTTATTACAAAGAAAGATAAATTAAGACATGTATTGAGGGTTAGTTTTTGAAGTGCACCATTATTAGAATTGAGGTAAAACATATAGAATAGATTAAACTAGAGTTTTAAGATACATAGTTATACACATCTATATTAGGATATATTAGTTAATCTTGTGTTTTAATGGTAGACAATATACATGCATGTACCTACATAATGATATATTGAAGTGTTACAGACAAAAACAGATCACTCAAGATTTTTATCATGTTGATAGTGAATCTTATTTTACTATGTAATTAGTTTGGATATTTCTGTAGAATATATTTGTTCTGTTTATTAGCAAAATAGTAATTCATTCTGGGGCGTGGTCGTGATTTACAACTGCCTATGCAATCGGTACCTATCACCACTAACGTTGTGAGTTCGAATCCCACTCAGGCGATACAACATTATGTGATAAAATTTGTCAGTGACTTGCAACAGGTCTGTTGTTTTCCCCGGGTACTCCGGTTTCCTCCACCAATATAACTGACCGCCACGATATAACTGAAATATTGTTGAAAGTGGTGTTAAACACCATAAACTAATTCATTCAATTTTAATTAGTGTAGTTAGAACCACTTTTCATATCAACAGAAATAATGTTGGCATGCAGGGCTAATTAATATAGTACCTTTTTGTAAGAAAATTTACAAAAATAGATAAACCATTATTGACAAAAATCGGCCAGGGAAACAGTATTTGTTAGACATTTGAGTGTTTATATACTCAATGTAAATAAAGGAATGACAATTTCAAGTGAGTATTATCTTGTCATCCTTGATTAGGATGATCACTAATCTTGGGTCACTGACATGCTTTGTGTATGGTGTATCATACTGATCACAGGACTCACCAAACCAGGCGAAGTGGACGAAATCAGCTGAAGTCGCCCTCCCTAGACTCCAACTCGAAATTAAAGTCGTCTTGCTTCTTTTTGCAAGTCGCTCCTTTTTTGCAAATAATCTGTGTTTTATGGTAAAGTTGATTGACAAAGCAATTGTAATCAATGTGAAAATGTATAAG
Organism: Bathymodiolus septemdierum; assembly: GCA_963383655.1. Lineage (NCBI taxonomy): Eukaryota > Metazoa > Mollusca > Bivalvia > Mytilida > Modiolidae > Bathymodiolus > Bathymodiolus septemdierum. The sequence continues at coordinate 6,467,354 of OY726521.1, forward strand.
AATGAGAGAAAAGGGCTTTATTCAAGCAATAAAGAAAATTTAACTTGTTGAGACAAAAAAATCACTGCATATTTCTAAATTCGTACTGACGAATTCCAGTTGAAAATAAAATCCCAAATCTAAAAATAAACGAAATGGACTCCTATGGAATTTTAATTTCTAAAGTAACATTGTAATATAAAATCTCGTTTATAGTCAAAAGACAAAGACCATATCAGACGACCAATGAATGCTTTCATGATATTCAGTAAAAGACACAGACATCTGGTTCATCAGCGACACCCAAATCAGGACAACAGAACAGTTAGTAAGATCCTCGGTGAATGGTGGTATGCACTGGGACCAAAAGAAAAACAGAAATACCATGATTTAGCTTATCAGGTAGGTTATTTGTCAACAAGTTCATTGTGGTGTGATCTACTGTAGAACCAGAAACTGCAATATCATCTATATATAGATTATCAAGATTAAGTAAGTAAGTAAAACTTTATTTCAATTCGGCATGTAATATAAACAAAAAACATAAGCTCTCAAGAGCTTTTTACCGAATATATAAAAACAAAAAAACACACAAATACATCAACATTAAAACAATACAATCAGCATGCAATTACAAAATTAAAACATATCATGCAGGCAAAAAGCAGAAAGGGGGCTGCAAAAGAAATCCGAACAGAGGTCCATGTGGCAAGTGCCTCGCTGTCACCCTGTTCAGGACTACCATACAGTCATTCAATTTCAACATAAACGCAGTACAAAACAAGCCAAGCATGAGACTAAAAACAAGCAAAAAGCAACTAAAATACAGAAATTTAGACATTTAGTAATTTCCATAGAAATTATTTAAAACCATTTAAAGAATAAAAATTTGAACATCTTAAAAAATTGAAAATTTTCATAAAAATTTAAAAAGAAAGACGTAGCATTACTAATAATAAAGAGATCTAAAATATTTATAAAAAAAAAACATTGATCGTGAATCGGAAGCAAATTCTTTCGAAACAAGTACTAATTCAAACAAAGGCTGTCAGTAGAAACACTTAAATTGAGGCAAGAAAAATAAATTAGGCTTTTTATTTGCAAGCAGAGCAATGGCAATCAGAACCAGTCCACGACTGAACAAGGCTCCTAAAATGTGTGAAACTATTTTCAGTCCTGAAGTGGTCTGGTAAGCTATTCCACAGAGAAACTGCTGCAAAACGGAATGATCTCTTACCGTATGTTGTAGTCCTTACCTGTGGTACATCCAAGATATTTCTGTATCTAAAGTAATATTTTGAATTTTTAGTATGGAGTAAATTTTGTAAACATACAGGAGTCAAATTGTGTAGAATTTTGTAAGTCTCAAGTGCTATTGTCCTGATACGTCTCACTTGTAGGGTGGTAACCTTTGCATTTTCAAGCAAAGTTTCAGAGGAGTTAAATTTGGTATTGACCCTTAGTCAGAAAATGAATTCAGTGGAGTTATTTAAATATTTATTTTTAAACTACAGTTGACTCTCATTATCTCGAATTCGATGGGACCATGGAAAAAATTCGAGTCAAACGTAGTTCGACTGAAGAGGAGCTAAGAAAATACCGGAAGTGTAGTTTGTTTAACGACGAAAGGGAGACAATTCGAGCGAAATTTTGAAGAGCTAAAACCAGCATCGCATGTCCCTATTCTCGGAACGATTTTAAACATATTCGATGTTTTTGTTGCTGTTTTTTTCTCTCTGTTAAATTCTTTGAATCTTGTGGAACGACTGATAACATCTAGATATCTTTTTTTGTGTGTATGAATATGTTTATCTGTTTTGTTTATGTTTTTCACCTGTTGCATTGTCATTAAGCTTCACCCATCATGACATATTTTTCTTTGTGCAATACTGTTTATTTACAATAAATTGTGTGTTTTTATTATTCAATAAAGTGTAGAAGAAAACTATTTTTCTGTAATCAAAATTAATTTCCGACAAATAATTCAATAGATAAAACGCTTCCGTTGTGTACTTTTCATAATCATTGATGTATGCCGACCCAAGCGCACTTATTATGAATCGATAATTTTTGATTGTACACATCTAACCTGTGTCATAATATATACCAAGCCAATTCAAATATTATCACTAATTAATTTGACAGATTGTGAAATAAACATGTGAAATAGCCTAAGGTAAAAATGTCAAAATCAATGACCGGATGTTTCACCTGTGATCCAGTTTTAAGCCCAAGGTAGTACACATGTTTTGACAGGTAAATTTGACTTAACGAATGTAAATAATATGGCTTTCTACATTTCTGGACCAAAACTTTTATTCGAGACAACCGAAATTTCGACTCATCCGAATTTGACTCAACAGGAGTCAAATTATATATATTTATACACAACGAAGTTCGGGACTTCGATAAAAATTCGACTCAACCGGAAATTCGAGTCAACCGAGTTCGAGACAATGAGAGTCAACTGTAGTTAGAATTTTACTAATTTTATTCATATGAACAAAAATTGATCTGTATTCTAAGGACTTAATTTAATTGATCAACCTGCCTTAACTCAATTTAAAAAGAATAAAATAACAGATTTCTTCCATCTTTATTCCTTTAGTGTTTATAAATAATTGATCATATGGAAACAGAGCATCAAAAAAGAATAATTGATGACATTTTACCTATTTCCATAAATGATCTGTTAAGAGTTTTAAATTTTATGATGAAAATAGAGCATCAAAAAGGAGTATTATAAAATTTTACTTTTTTTAAAAAATATCTATCGGGTTAAAACTTTATGTTTCTTTCAAATTTGCCCCATTTATATTATTATGCCAGTTCTGGCATAAAGTTGACACTTTGCTTTCTCCCGAAAGAAACAAACTTTATTCACACAATTTGTTTATCAAGTAAATGATGCATAGATACGTTTGAAAGGTATTAAATTCTTCTTCTTTTACTTTAAGGTTAAAGAAGCTCATTTTAAAGCTCATCCAGATTGGAAATGGTGCTCTAGAGAAAGGAAGAAATCAAGTACAATAGCTGAGAAACTGAAACAACGAAGCAGTACAAGTCGTCTAGATGATGATATCTTTGAAGAAGAGGGTATAAATATTTATGATAACTTTTGAAGCTGTAACTTTAGTCCTGAGTTCACCCTATTTTTTAGTGGTGTTCATATTGTTATTGAAGCTGTAACTTTAGTCCTGAGTTCACCCCTATTTTTTAGTGGTGTTCATATTGTTATTGAAGCTGTAACTTTAGTCCTGAGTTCACCCTATTTTTTAGTGGTGTTCATATTGTTATTGAAGCTGTAACTTTAGTCCTGAGTTCACCCTATTTTTTAGTGGTGTTCATATTGTTATTGAAGCTGTAACTTTAGTCCTGAGTTCACCCTATTTTTTAGTGGTGTTCATATTGTTATTGAAGCTGTAACTTTAGTCCTGAGTTCACCCTATTTGTTAGTGGTGTTCATATTGTTATTGAAGCTGTAACTTTAGTCCTGAGTTCACCCTATTTGTTAGTGGTGTTCATATTGTTATTGAAGCTGTAACTTTAGTCCTGAGTTCACCCTATTTGTTAGTGGTGTTCATATTGTTATTGAAGCTGTAACTTTAGTCCTGAGTTCACCCTATTTTTTAGTGGTGTTCATATTGTTATTGAAGCTGTAACTTTAGTCCTGAGTTCACCCTATTTTTTAGTGGTGTTCATATTGTTATTGAAGCTGTAACTTTAGTCCTGAGTTCACCCTATTTTTTAGTGGTGTTCATATTGTTATTGAAGCTGTAACTTTAGTCCTGAGTTCACCCTATTTGTTAGTGGTGTTCATATTGTTATTGAAGCTGTAACTTTAGTCCTGTGTTCACCCCTATTTGTTAGTGGTGTTCATATTGTTATTGAAGCTGTAACTTTAGTCCTGTGTTCACCCCTATTTGTTAGTGGTGTTCATATTGTTATTGAAGCTGTAACTTTAGTCCTGTGTTCACCCTATTTGTTAGTGGTGTTCATATTGTTATTGAAGCTGTAACTTTAGTCCTGAGTTCACCCTATTTTTTAGTGGTGTTCATATTATTATTGAAGCTGTAACTTTAGTCCTGAGTTCACCCTATTTGTTAGTGGTGTTCATATTGTTATTGAAGCTGTAACTTTAGTCCTGTGTTCACCCCTATTTGTTAGTGGTGTTCATATTGTTATTGAAGCTGTAACTTTAGTCCTGAGTTCACCCTATTTTTTAGTGGTGTTCATATTGTTATTGAAGCTGTAACTTTAGTCCTGAGTTCACCCTATTTGTTAGTGGTGTTCATATTGTTATTGAAGCTGTAACTTTAGTCCTGAGTTCACCCTATTTGTTAGTGGTGTTCATATTGTTATTGAAGCTGTAACTTTAGTCCTGAGTTCACCCTATTTGTTAGTGGTGTTCATATTGTTATTGAAGCTGTAACTTTAGTCCTGAGTTCACCCTATTTGTTAGTGGTGTTCATATTGTTATTGAAGCTGTAACTTTAGTCCTGAGTTCACCCTATTTTTTAGTGGTGTTCATATTGTTATTGAAGCTGTAACTTTAGTCCTGAGTTCACCCCTATTTTTTAGTGGTGTTCATATTGTTATTGAAGCTGTAACTTTAGTCCTGAGTTCACCCTATTTTTTAGTGGTGTTCATATTGTTATTGAAGCTGTAACTTTAGTCCTGAGTTCACCCTATTTTTTAGTGGTGTTCATATTGTTATTGAAGCTGTAACTTTAATCCTGAGTTCACCCTATTTTTTAGTGGTGTTCATATTGTTATTGAAGCTGTAACTTTAGTCCTGAGTTCACCCTATTTTTTAGTGGTGTTCATATTGTTATTGAAGCTGTAACTTTAGTCCTGAGTTCACCCTATTTTTTAGTGGTGTTCATATTGTTATTGAAGCTGTAAATTTAGTCCTGAGTTCACCCTATTTGTTAGTGGTGTTCATATTGTTATTGAAGCTGTAACTTTAGTCCTGTGTTCACCCCTATTTGTTAGTGGTGTTCATATTGTTATTGAAGCTGTAACTTTAGTCCTGAGTTCACCCTATTTTTTAGTGGTGTTCATATTGTTATTGAAGCTGTAACTTTAGTCCTGAGTTCACCCTATTTGTTAGTGGTGTTCATATTGTTATTGAAGCTGTAACTTTAGTCCTGAGTTCACCCTATTTTTTAGTGGTGTTCATATTGTTATTGAAGCTGTAACTTTAGTCCTGAGTTCACCCTATTTTTTAGTGGTGTTCATATTGTTATTGAAGCTGTAACTTTAGTCCTGAGTTCACCCTATTTGTTAGTGGTGTTCATATTGTTATTGAAGCTGTAACTTTAGTCCTGAGTTCACCCCTATTTGTTAGTGGTGTTCATATTGTTATTGAAGCTGTAACTTTAGTCCTGAGTTCACCCTATTTGTTAGTGGTGTTCATATTGTTATTGAAGCTGTAACTTTAGTCCTGTGTTCACCCCTATTTGTTAGTGGTGTTCATATTGTTATTGAAGCTGTAACTTTAGTCCTGAGTTCACCCCTATTTTTTAGTGGTGTTCATATTGTTATTGAAGCTGTAACTTTAGTCCTGAGTTCACCCTATTTTTTAGTGGTGTTCATATTGTTATTGAAGCTGTAACTTTAGTCCTGAGTTCACCCTATTTTTTAGTGGTGTTCATATTGTTATTGAAGCTGTAACTTTAGTCCTGAGTTCACCCCTATTTTTTAGTGGTGTTCATATTGTTATTGAAGCTGTAACTTTAGTCCTGAGTTCACCCCTATTTGTTAGTGGTGTTCATATTGTTATTGAAGCTGTAACTTTAGTCCTGAGTTCACCCTATTTGTTAGTGGTGTTCATATTGTTATTGAAGCTGTAACTTTAGTCCTGAGTTCACCCTATTTTTTAGTGGTGTTCATATTGTTATTGAAGCTGTAACTTTAGTCCTGAGTTCACCCCTATTTTTTAGTGGTGTTCATATTGTTATTGAAGCTGTAACTTTAGTCCTGAGTTCACCCCTATTTGTTAGTGGTGTTCATATTGTTATTGAAGCTGTAACTTTAGTCCTGAGTTCACCCTATTTGTTAGTGGTGTTCATATTGTTATTGAAGCTGTAACTTTAGTCCTGAGTTCACCCCTATTTGTTAGTGGTGTTCATATTGTTATTGAAGCTGTAACTTTAGTCCTGAGTTCACCCTATTTGTTAGTGGTGTTCATATTGTTATTGAAGCTGTAACTTTAGTCCTGAGTTCACCCCTATTTGTTAGTGGTGTTCATATTGTTATTGAAGCTGTAAATTTAGTCCTGAGTTCACCCCTATTTTTTAGTGGTGTTCATATTGTTATTGAAGCTGTAACTTTAGTCCTGAGTTCACCCTATTTTTTAGTGGTGTTCATATTGTTATTGAAGCTGTAACTTTAGTCCTGAGTTCACCCTATTTTTTAGTGGTGTTCATATTGTTATTGAAGCTGTAACTTTAGTCCTGAGTTCACCCTATTTTTTAGTGGTGTTCATATTGTTATTGAAGCTGTAACTTTAGTCCTGAGTTCACCCTATTTGTTAGTGGTGTTCATATTGTTATTGAAGCTGTAACTTTAGTCCTGAGTTCACCCTATTTGTTAGTGGTGTTCATATTGTTATTGAAGCTGTAACTTTAGTCCTGAGTTCACCCTATTTGTTAGTGGTGTTCATATTGTTATTGAAGCTGTAACTTTAGTCCTGAGTTCACCCTATTTTTTAGTGGTGTTCATATTGTTATTGAAGCTGTAACTTTAGTCCTGAGTTCACCCTATTTTTTAGTGGTGTTCATATTGTTATTGAAGCTGTAACTTTAGTCCTGAGTTCACCCTATTTGTTAGTGGTGTTCATATTGTTATTGAAGCTGTAACTTTAGTCCTGTGTTCACCCCTATTTGTTAGTGGTGTTCATATTGTTATTGAAGCTGTAACTTTAGTCCTGTGTTCACCCCTATTTGTTAGTGGTGTTCATATTGTTATTGAAGCTGTAACTTTAGTCCTGTGTTCACCCTATTTGTTAGTGGTGTTCATATTGTTATTGAAGCTGTAACTTTAGTCCTGAGTTCACCCTATTTTTTAGTGGTGTTCATATTGTTATTGAAGCTGTAACTTTAGTCCTGAGTTCACCCCTATTTGTTAGTGGTGTTCATATTGTTATTGAAGCTGTAACTTTAGTCCTGTGTTCACCCCTATTTGTTAGTGGTGTTCATATTGTTATTGAAGCTGTAACTTTAGTCCTGAGTTCACCCTATTTTTTAGTGGTGTTCATACTGTTATTGAAGCTGTAACTTTAGTCCTGAGTTCACCCTATTTGTTAGTGGTGTTCATATTGTTATTGAAGCTGTAACTTTAGTCCTGAGTTCACCCTATTTGTTAGTGGTGTTCATATTGTTATTGAAGCTGTAACTTTAGTCCTGAGTTCACCCTATTTGTTAGTGGTGTTCATATTGTTATTGAAGCTGTAACTTTAGTCCTGAGTTCACCCTATTTGTTAGTGGTGTTCATATTGTTATTGAAGCTGTAACTTTAGTCCTGAGTTCACCCTATTTTTTAGTGGTGTTCATATTGTTATTGAAGCTGTAACTTTAGTCCTGAGTTCACCCCTATTTTTTAGTGGTGTTCATATTGTTATTGAAGCTGTAACTTTAGTCCTGAGTTCACCCTATTTTTTAGTGGTGTTCATATTGTTATTGAAGCTGTAACTTTAGTCCTGAGTTCACCCTATTTTTTAGTGGTGTTCATATTGTTATTGAAGCTGTAACTTTAGTCCTGAGTTCACCCTATTTGTTAGTGGTGTTCATATTGTTATTGAAGCTGTAACTTTAGTCCTGAGTTCACCCTATTTTTAGTGGTGTTCATATTGTTATTGAAGCTGTAACTTTAGTCCTGAGTTCACCCTATTTTTTAGTGGTGTTCATATTGTTATTGAAGCTGTAACTTTAGTCCTGAGTTCACCCTATTTTTTAGTGGTGTTCATATTGTTATTGAAGCTGTAGCTTTAGTCCTGAGTTCACCCTATTTGTTAGTGGTGTTCATATTGTTATTGAAGCTGTAACTTTAGTCCTGAGTTCACCCTATTTTTTAGTGGTGTTCATATTGTTATTGAAGCTGTAACTTTAGTCCTGAGTTCACCCTATTTTTTAGTGGTGTTCATATTGTTATTGAAGCTGTAACTTTAGTCCTGAGTTCACCCTATTTTTTAGTGGTGTTCATATTGTTATTGAAGCTGTAACTTTAGTCCTGTGTTCACCCCTATTTGTTAGTGGTGTTCATATTGTTATTGAAGCTGTAACTTTAGTCCTGAGTTCACCCCTATTTGTTAGTGGTGTTCATATTGTTATTGAAGCTGTAACTTTAGTCCTGAGTTCACCCTATTTTTTAGTGGTGTTCATATTGTTATTGAAGCTGTAACTTTAGTCCTGAGTTCACCCTATTTTTTAGTGGTGTTCATATTGTTATTGAAGCTGTAACTTTAGTCCTGTGTTCACCCCTATTTTTTAGTGGTGTTCATATTGTTATTGAAGCTGTAACTTTAGTCCTGAGTTCACCCTATTTGTTAGTGGTGTTCATATTGTTATTGAAGCTGTAACTTTAGTCCTGTGTTCACCCCTATTTTTAGTGGTGTTCATATTGTTATTGAAGCTGTAACTTTAGTCCTGAGTTCACCCTATTTTTTAGTGGTGTTCATATTGTTATTGAAGCTGTATCTTTAGTCCTGAGTTCACCCTATTTTTTAGTGGTGTTCATATTGTTATTGAAGCTGTAACTTTAGTCCTGAGTTCACCCTATTTGTTAGTGGTGTTCATATTGTTATTGAAGCTGTAACTTTAGTCCTGAGTTCACCCTATTTGTTAGTGGTGTTCATATTGTTATTGAAGCTGTAACTTTAGTCCTGAGTTCACCCTATTTGTTAGTGGTGTTCATATTGTTATTGAAGCTGTAACTTTAGTCCTGAGTTCACCCTATTTTTTAGTGGTGTTCATATTGTTATTGAAGCTGTAACTTTAGTCCTGAGTTCACCCTATTTTTAGTGGTGTTCATATTGTTATTGAAGCTGTAACTTTAGTCCTGAGTTCACCCTATTTTTTAGTGGTGTTCATATTGTTATTGAAGCTGTAGCTTTAGTCCTGAGTTCACCCTATTTGTTAGTGGTGTTCATATTGTTATTGAAGCTGTAACTTTAGTCCTGTGTTCACCCCTATTTGTTAGTGGTGTTCATATTGTTATTGAAGCTGTAACTTTAGTCCTGTGTTCACCCCTATTTGTTAGTGGTGTTCATATTGTTATTGAAGCTGTAACTTTAGTCCTGTGTTCACCCTATTTGTTAGTGGTGTTCATATTGTTATTGAAGCTGTAACTTTAGTCCTGAGTTCACCCTATTTTTTAGTGGTGTTCATATTATTATTGAAGCTGTAACTTTAGTCCTGAGTTCACCCTATTTGTTAGTGGTGTTCATATTGTTATTGAAGCTGTAACTTTAGTCCTGAGTTCACCCTATTTGTTAGTGGTGTTCATATTGTTATTGAAGCTGTAACTTTAGTCCTGAGTTCACCCTATTTTTTAGTGGTGTTCATATTGTTATTGAAGCTGTAACTTTAGTCCTGAGTTCACCCTATTTGTTAGTGGTGTTCATATTGTTATTGAAGCTGTAACTTTAGTCCTGAGTTCACCCTATTTTTTAGTGGTGTTCATATTGTTATTGAAGCTGTAACTTTAGTCCTGAGTTCACCCCTATTTTTTAGTGGTGTTCATATTGTTATTGAAGCTGTAACTTTAGTCCTGTGTTCACCCTATTTGTTAGTGGTGTTCATATTGTTATTGAAGCTGTAACTTTAGTCCTGAGTTCACCCTATTTGTTAGTGGTGTTCATATTGTTATTGAAGCTGTAACTTTAGTCCTGAGTTCACCCTATTTTTTAGTGGTGTTCATATTGTTATTGAAGCTGTAACTTTAGTCCTGAGTTCACCCTATTTTTTAGTGGTGTTCATATTGTTATTGAAGCTGTAACTTTAGTCCTGAGTTCACCCTATTTTTTAGTGGTGTTCATATTGTTATTGAAGCTGTAACTTTAGTCCTGAGTTCACCCTATTTGTTAGTGGTGTTCATATTGTTATTGAAGCTGTAACTTTAGTCCTGTGTTCACCCCTATTTGTTAGTGGTGTTCATATTGTTATTGAAGCTGTAACTTTAGTCCTGTGTTCACCCCTATTTGTTAGTGGTGTTCATATTGTTATTGAAGCTGTAACTTTAGTCCTGTGTTCACCCTATTTGTTAGTGGTGTTCATATTGTTATTGAAGCTGTAACTTTAGTCCTGAGTTCACCCTATTTTTTAGTGGTGTTCATATTATTATTGAAGCTGTAACTTTAGTCCTGAGTTCACCCTATTTGTTAGTGGTGTTCATATTGTTATTGAAGCTGTAACTTTAGTCCTGTGTTCACCCCTATTTGTTAGTGGTGTTCATATTGTTATTGAAGCTGTAACTTTAGTCCTGAGTTCACCCTATTTTTTAGTGGTGTTCATATTGTTATTGAAGCTGTAACTTTAGTCCTGAGTTCACCCTATTTGTTAGTGGTGTTCATATTGTTATTGAAGCTGTAACTTTAGTCCTGAGTTCACCCTATTTGTTAGTGGTGTTCATATTGTTATTGAAGCTGTAACTTTAGTCCTGAGTTCACCCTATTTGTTAGTGGTGTTCATATTGTTATTGAAGCTGTAACTTTAGTCCTGAGTTCACCCTATTTTTTAGTGGTGTTCATATTGTTATTGAAGCTGTAACTTTAGTCCTGAGTTCACCCTATTTTTTAGTGGTGTTCATATTGTTATTGAAGCTGTAACTTTAGTCCTGAGTTCACCCCTATTTTTTAGTGGTGTTCATATTGTTATTGAAGCTGTAACTTTAGTCCTGAGTTCACCCTATTTTTTAGTGGTGTTCATATTGTTATTGAAGCTGTAACTTTAGTCCTGAGTTCACCCTATTTTTTAGTGGTGTTCATATTGTTATTGAAGCTGTAACTTTAGTCCTGAGTTCACCCTATTTTTTAGTGGTGTTCATATTGTTATTGAAGCTGTAACTTTAGTCCTGAGTTCACCCTATTTTTTAGTGGTGTTCATATTGTTATTGAAGCTGTAACTTTAGTCCTGAGTTCACCCTATTTTTTAGTGGTGTTCATATTGTTATTGAAGCTGTAACTTTAGTCCTGAGTTCACCCTATTTGTTAGTGGTGTTCATATTGTTATTGAAGCTGTAACTTTAGTCCTGTGTTCACCCTATTTGTTAGTGGTGTTCATATTGTTATTGAAGCTGTAACTTTAGTCCTGAGTTCACCCTATTTTTTAGTGGTGTTCATATTGTTATTGAAGCTGTAACTTTAGTCCTGAGGTTCACCCTATTTGTTAGTGGTGTTCATATTGTTATTGAAGCTGTAACTTTAGTCCTGAGTTCACCCTATTTTTTAGTGGTGTTCATATTGTTATTGAAGCTGTAACTTTAGTCCGAGTTCACCCTATTTGTTAGTGGTGTTCATATTGTTATTGAAGCTGTAACTTTAGTCCTGAGTTCACCCTATTTGTTAGTGGTGTTCATATTGTTATTGAAGCTGTAACTTTAGTCCTGAGTTCACCCCTATTTGTTAGTGGTGTTCATATTGTTATTGAAGCTGTAACTTTAGTCCTGAGTTCACCCTATTTGTTAGTGGTGTTCATATTGTTATTGAAGCTGTAACTTTAGTCCTGTGTTCACCCCTATTTGTTAGTGGTGTTCATATTGTTATTGAAGCTGTAACTTTAGTCCTGAGTTCACCCCTATTTTTTAGTGGTGTTCATATTGTTATTGAAGCTGTAACTTTAGTCCTGAGTTCACCCTATTTTTTAGTGGTGTTCATATTGTTATTGAAGCTGTAACTTTAGTCCTGAGTTCACCCTATTTTTTAGTGGTGTTCATATTGTTATTGAAGCTGTAACTTTAGTCCTGAGTTCACCCCTATTTTTTAGTGGTGTTCATATTGTTATTGAAGCTGTAACTTTAGTCCTGAGTTCACCCCTATTTGTTAGTGGTGTTCATATTGTTATTGAAGCTGTAACTTTAGTCCTGAGTTCACCCTATTTGTTAGTGGTGTTCATATTGTTATTGAAGCTGTAACTTTAGTCCTGAGTTCACCCTATTTTTTAGTGGTGTTCATATTGTTATTGAAGCTGTAACTTTAGTCCTGAGTTCACCCCTATTTTTTAGTGGTGTTCATATTGTTATTGAAGCTGTAACTTTAGTCCTGAGTTCACCCCTATTTGTTAGTGGTGTTCATATTGTTATTGAAGCTGTAACTTTAGTCCTGAGTTCACCCTATTTGTTAGTGGTGTTCATATTGTTATTGAAGCTGTAACTTTAGTCCTGAGTTCACCCCTATTTGTTAGTGGTGTTCATATTGTTATTGAAGCTGTAACTTTAGTCCTGAGTTCACCCTATTTGTTAGTGGTGTTCATATTGTTATTGAAGCTGTAACTTTAGTCCTGAGTTCACCCTATTTGTTAGTGGTGTTCATATTGTTATTGAAGCTGTAAATTTAGTCCTGAGTTCACCCCTATTTTTTAGTGGTGTTCATATTGTTATTGAAGCTGTAACTTTAGTCCTGAGTTCACCCTATTTTTTAGTGGTGTTCATATTGTTATTGAAGCTGTAACTTTAGTCCTGAGTTCACCCTATTTTTTAGTGGTGTTCATATTGTTATTGAAGCTGTAACTTTAGTCCTGAGTTCACCCTATTTTTTAGTGGTGTTCATATTGTTATTGAAGCTGTAACTTTAGTCCTGAGTTCACCCTATTTGTTAGTGGTGTTCATATTGTTATTGAAGCTGTAACTTTAGTCCTGAGTTCACCCTATTTGTTAGTGGTGTTCATATTGTTATTGAAGCTGTAACTTTAGTCCTGAGTTCACCCTATTTGTTAGTGGTGTTCATATTGTTATTGAAGCTGTAACTTTAGTCCTGAGTTCACCCTATTTTTTAGTGGTGTTCATATTGTTATTGAAGCTGTAACTTTAGTCCTGAGTTCACCCTATTTTTTAGTGGTGTTCATATTGTTATTGAAGCTGTAACTTTAGTCCTGAGTTCACCCTATTTGTTAGTGGTGTTCATATTGTTATTGAAGCTGTAACTTTAGTCCTGTGTTCACCCCTATTTGTTAGTGGTGTTCATATTGTTATTGAAGCTGTAACTTTAGTCCTGTGTTCACCCCTATTTGTTAGTGGTGTTCATATTGTTATTGAAGCTGTAACTTTAGTCCTGTGTTCACCCTATTTGTTAGTGGTGTTCATATTGTTATTGAAGCTGTAACTTTAGTCCTGAGTTCACCCTATTTTTTAGTGGTGTTCATATTGTTATTGAAGCTGTAACTTTAGTCCTGAGTTCACCCTATTTGTTAGTGGTGTTCATATTGTTATTGAAGCTGTAACTTTAGTCCTGTGTTCACCCCTATTTGTTAGTGGTGTTCATATTGTTATTGAAGCTGTAACTTTAGTCCTGAGTTCACCCTATTTTTTAGTGGTGTTCATACTGTTATTGAAGCTGTAACTTTAGTCCTGAGTTCACCCTATTTGTTAGTGGTGTTCATATTGTTATTGAAGCTGTAACTTTAGTCCTGAGTTCACCCTATTTGTTAGTGGTGTTCATATTGTTATTGAAGCTGTAACTTTAGTCCTGAGTTCACCCTATTTGTTAGTGGTGTTCATATTGTTATTGAAGCTGTAACTTTAGTCCTGAGTTCACCCTATTTGTTAGTGGTGTTCATATTGTTATTGAAGCTGTAACTTTAGTCCTGAGTTCACCCTATTTTTTAGTGGTGTTCATATTGTTATTGAAGCTGTAACTTTAGTCCTGAGTTCACCCCTATTTTTTAGTGGTGTTCATATTGTTATTGAAGCTGTAACTTTAGTCCTGAGTTCACCCTATTTTTTAGTGGTGTTCATATTGTTATTGAAGCTGTAACTTTAGTCCTGAGTTCACCCTATTTTTTAGTGGTGTTCATATTGTTATTGAAGCTGTAACTTTAGTCCTGAGTTCACCCTATTTGTTAGTGGTGTTCATATTGTTATTGAAGCTGTAACTTTAGTCCTGAGTTCACCCTATTTTTTAGTGGTGTTCATATTGTTATTGAAGCTGTAACTTTAGTCCTGAGTTCACCCTATTTTTTAGTGGTGTTCATATTGTTATTGAAGCTGTAACTTTAGTCCTGAGTTCACCCTATTTTTTAGTGGTGTTCATATTGTTATTGAAGCTGTAACTTTAGTCCTGAGTTCACCCTATTTGTTAGTGGTGTTCATATTGTTATTGAAGCTGTAACTTTAGTCCTGAGTTCACCCCTATTTTTTAGTGGTGTTCATATTGTTATTGAAGCTGTAACTTTAGTCCTGAGTTCACCCTATTTTTTAGTGGTGTTCATATTGTTATTGAAGCTGTAACTTTAGTCCTGAGTTCACCCCTATTTGTTAGTGGTGTTCATATTGTTATTGAAGCTGTAACTTTAGTCCTGAGTTCACCCCTATTTGTTAGTGGTGTTCATATTGTTATTGAAGCTGTAACTTTAGTCCTGAGTTCACCCTATTTGTTAGTGGTGTTCATATTGTTATTGAAGCTGTAACTTTAGTCCTGAGTTCACCCTATTTTTTAGTGGTGTTCATATTGTTATTGAAGCTGTAACTTTAGTCCTGAGTTCACCCTATTTTTTAGTGGTGTTCATATTGTTATTGAAGCTGTAACTTTAGTCCTGAGTTCACCCTATTTGTTAGTGGTGTTCATATTGTTATTGAAGCTGTAACTTTAGTCCTGAGTTCACCCTATTTGTTAGTGGTGTTCATATTGTTATTGAAGCTGTAACTTTAGTCCTGAGTTCACCCTATTTTTTAGTGGTGTTCATATTGTTATTGAAGCTGTAACTTTAGTCCTGAGTTCACCCTATTTTTTAGTGGTGTTCATATTGTTATTGAAGCTGTAACTTTAGTCCTGAGTTCACCCTATTTTTTAGTGGTGTTCATATTGTTATTGAAGCTGTAACTTTAGTCCTGAGTTCACCCTATTTGTTAGTGGTGTTCATATTGTTATTGAAGCTGTAACTTTAGTCCTGAGTTCACCCTATTTGTTAGTGGTGTTCATATTGTTATTGAAGCTGTAACTTTAGTCCTGAGTTCACCCTATTTGTTAGTGGTGTTCATATTGTTATTGAAGCTGTAACTTTAGTCCTGAGTTCACCCTATTTTTTAGTGGTGTTCATATTGTTATTGAAGCTGTAACTTTAGTCCTGAGTTCACCCTATTTGTTAGTGGTGTTCATATTGTTATTGAAGCTGTAACTTTAGTCCTGAGTTCACCCCTATTTGTTAGTGGTGTTCATATTGTTATTGAAGCTGTAACTTTAGTCCTGTGTTCACCCCTATTTGTTAGTGGTGTTCATATTGTTATTGAAGCTGTAACTTTAGTCCTGTGTTCACCCCTATTTGTTAGTGGTGTTCATATTGTTATTGAAGCTGTAACTTTAGTCCTGAGTTCACCCTATTTGTTAGTGGTGTTCATATTGTTATTGAAGCTGTAACTTTAGTCCTGTGTTCACCCTATTTGTTAGTGGTGTTCATATTGTTATTGAAGCTGTAACTTTAGTCCTGAGTTCACCCTATTTTTTAGTGGTGTTCATATTGTTATTGAAGCTGTAACTTTAGTCCTGAGTTCACCCTATTTGTTAGTGGTGTTCATATTGTTATTGAAGCTGTAACTTTAGTCCTGAGTTCACCCTATTTGTTAGTGGTGTTCATATTGTTATTGAAGCTGTAACTTTAGTCCTGAGTTCACCCTATTTGTTAGTGGTGTTCATATTGTTATTGAAGCTGTAACTTTAGTCCTGAGTTCACCCTATTTGTTAGTGGTGTTCATATTGTTATTGAAGCTGTAACTTTAGTCCTGAGTTCACCCTATTTGTTAGTGGTGTTCATATTGTTATTGAAGCTGTAACTTTAGTCACCTATTTGTTAGTGGTGTTCATATTGTTATTGAAGCTGTAAACTTTAGTCCCTGAGTTCCTGTGTTCACCCTATTTGTTAGTGGTGTTCATATTGTTATTGAAGCTGTAACTTTAGTCCTGTGTTCACCCCTATTTGTTAGTGGTGTTCATATTGTTATTGAAGCTGTAACTTTAGTCCTGAGTTCACCCTATTTTTTAGTGGTGTTCATATTGTTATTGAAGCTGTAACTTTAGTCCTGAGTTCACCCTATTTGTTAGTGGTGTTCATATTGTTATTGAAGCTGTAACTTTAGTCCTGAGTTCACCCTATTTTTTAGTGGTGTTCATATTGTTATTGAAGCTGTAACTTTAGTCCTGAGTTCACCCTATTTTTTAGTGGTGTTCATATTGTTATTGAAGCTGTAACTTTAGTCCTGAGTTCACCCTATTTGTTAGTGGTGTTCATATTGTTATTGAAGCTGTAACTTTAGTCCTGAGTTCACCCTATTTTTTAGTGGTGTTCATATTGTTATTGAAGCTGTAACTTTAGTCCTGAGTTCACCCTATTTTTTAGTGGTGTTCATATTGTTATTGAAGCTGTAACTTTAGTCCTGAGTTCACCCTATTTTTTAGTGGTGTTCATATTGTTATTGAAGCTGTAGCTTTAGTCCTGAGTTCACCCTATTTGTTAGTGGTGTTCATATTGTTATTGAAGCTGTAACTTTAGTCCTGAGTTCACCCTATTTTTTAGTGGTGTTCATATTGTTATTGAAGCTGTAACTTTAGTCCTGAGTTCACCCTATTTTTTAGTGGTGTTCATATTGTTATTGAAGCTGTAACTTTAGTCCTGAGTTCACCCTATTTTTTAGTGGTGTTCATATTGTTATTGAAGCTGTAACTTTAGTCCTGTGTTCACCCCTATTTGTTAGTGGTGTTCATATTGTTATTGAAGCTGTAACTTTAGTCCTGAGTTCACCCCTATTTGTTAGTGGTGTTCATATTGTTATTGAAGCTGTAACTTTAGTCCTGAGTTCACCCTATTTTTTAGTGGTGTTCATATTGTTATTGAAGCTGTAACTTTAGTCCTGAGTTCACCCTATTTTTTGGTGGTGTTCATATTGTTATTGAAGCTGTAACTTTAGTCCTGTGTTCACCCCTATTTTTTAGTGGTGTTCATATTGTTATTGAAGCTGTAACTTTAGTCCTGAGTTCACCCTATTTGTTAGTGGTGTTCATATTGTTATTGAAGCTGTAACTTTAGTCCTGTGTTCACCCCTATTTGTTAGTGGTGTTCATATTGTTATTGAAGCTGTAACTTTAGTCCTGAGTTCACCCTATTTTTTGGTGGTGTTCATATTGTTATTGAAGCTGTAACTTTAGTCCTGTGTTCACCCCTATTTTTTAGTGGTGTTCATATTGTTATTGAAGCTGTAACTTTAGTCCTGAGTTCACCCTATTTGTTAGTGGTGTTCATATTGTTATTGAAGCTGTAACTTTAGTCCTGAGTTCACCCTATTTGTTAGTGGTGTTCATATTGTTATTGAAGCTGTAACTTTAGTCCTGAGTTCACCCTATTTTTTAGTGGTGTTCATATTGTTATTGAAGCTGTAACTTTAGTCCTGAGTTCACCCTATTTGTTAGTGGTGTTCATATTGTTATTGAAGCTGTAACTTTAGTCCTGTGTTCACCCCTATTTGTTAGTGGTGTTCATATTGTTATTGAAGCTGTAACTTTAGTCCTGTGTTCACCCCTATTTTTTAGTGGTGTTCATATTGTTATTGAAGCTGTAACTTTAGTCCTGAGTTCACCCTATTTTTTAGTGGTGTTCATATTGTTATTGAAGCTGTAACTTTAGTCCTGAGTTCACCCTATTTTTTAGTGGTGTTCATATTGTTATTGAAGCTGTAACTTTAGTCCTGAGTTCACCCTATTTTTTAGTGGTGTTCATATTGTTATTGAAGCTGTAACTTTAGTCCTGAGTTCACCCTATTTTTTAGTGGTGTTCATATTGTTATTGAAGCTGTAACTTTAGTCCTGAGTTCACCCTATTTTTTAGTGGTGTTCATATTGTTATTGAAGCTGTAACTTTAGTCCTGAGTTCATCCTATTTGTTAGTGGTGTTCATATTGTTATTGAAGCTGTAACTTTAGTCCTGAGTTCATCCCTATTTGTTAGTGGTGTTCACATTGCTCAATCTTTAGTTTTCTATGTTGTGTTTTGTGGACTGTTGTTTGATTTTTGTCCTTTTTCTGTTTGTATTGTCTGTCCTTCGAATCATGACTCACGATTACCTCTGTTGTTATCTTCAAGCGTTTTCATAGTCTTGTAACTTTAACAGGAAGACTCCTATTAAGAAAGGGATCTAGGCTGCTAGGAAGATTATACATGTAGCTAAGTATAGGACATGCCACAGTTATTTTCTTCTCAGCAGAATCAATCTAATTAAAATCTGTTTTATTGTGTTTTATCTACCAGTCAACTTCCTGTATGGGGTCAAATCAAAGGTCACAATTACCAATCAGCTTCTGTTTTGGATATTGACCAATCAGAAATTAGAATGAATGAATTACAAACACAACCATCAATCAGAACTAGTAAAGATAAAGGATTAGATAGACAAAAGTTAATGTTTTCTAGCAAAAAACAAAACTAAATTTATTGTGATATGTATAAACGTTTATGAATTTTACAGAAGAGGTACATGAAGGGCTACCTGAGGTAGACATCCCAGATGATGAGGACCTCAACAAAGAGTTGTCACTGTTTGAACTTAAACGGGGGAGATCTCAAAGTTTATCGGCAGTACCACAGGATGGAGAAACTAGATCAGCGTTCTTTCCTCCAAATAAACTTCAAACAGGGGAGGATCGTCATAAGTTTGCTGAGGTAATTTTTTAACATTTTAACTTGTTTATGGCAATAATTATGAAATCTGTTTTATCTGAGTACAGTCAAACTTACCCATGACGGCCATGAGGTAACCTCTATTAAGCAGTCACCTGTATTAAGACTTCATATTTTTCTTGTTCTGTCACAGAAAAGTTATATGAATTGAACCTCTTTTAAAAGGTCACCTGTCTTAAAAGACCACTTTTGCTTTGTCCCAAATGTGACCTCTTAATACACGTTTGACTATATCTTTTGTCAACTGTTGGTAATGGTCCTGAAGTGATACTTTATTCTGTGCACAAATGAGGTTATTTGACTTTAGAAGGAAAACCAAGAGTATTCTGATGAGAGATATCAATGAAAAACTGGTTAAATTGGTTAACAATGAATAAAAACTGTTGTAACTGAGTTAATAATGACTTGTAACAATAAATACCCAGGTGGTAGAGAATTTTAATTAATATGTTCGGAAAATATTAAGGAGCAAACAAAACAGGTATTTTCACAACAAAGGTTATATTTTTTTTATTAATAATATTTTATAGGCATTGAAAAGACAGCTGTCTCAGACATTTGGTGATCAAGATATGACTCCAGAAGATCCCAATCAGTCGTCACCACAACAGATGATACAGCCTCAAGATTTACCTAGACCACGCCCACGGTACCAGTCTGTTACTAGGCAACTAGATACTGATGAAACAATGAGTGATGATGAACGCATGGTTATTGACGAATCAAATAAGGATGGTATGTATAATAGACAGTCGTGTAGGTACAACTTGTTCTCGTGAAGATTTAATAATATAATTTTGAACATTGATTATTATGAAAAGATAATTTGAACAGTGATGGCCAATAAACTTAACACAAAAAACCCACTACATATGGCATTAGAAATCCAAGTCCTGGTTTTTTTGACATGCAAAATATTGTGGATGGTTAAATGAGATAATGGAAGCAGATTAATAGATTTCATTTAAAACTATTTGTACAAGAGTATGTTTCTGTAATTTGTTCATCATTAAGGTGGTACCATACACTTCAGGTAAAATTTGATCTGTTCGTTTAATTTTCTTATTTTTTTGGCAGTGTGTTTGAATATATGCACTGTAATAAATATCTAAATCTTAGCAAATTCCAACCAACACTCAGAGTTATAAATTCACTAGCCACATAGCAGCTTTTCTCTCTGGTTTTGATCACCAAGATGCTTGAAATCTGCATACAAACATCATATGATCAAAACGTTCAACTGATTTTAAAGAGTTATCTCCCTGTAGTGTATGGTATCCCCTTAAGGTATGACATTTGTAGTGGGCACATTTTTGCTTTAGCAAAATTTTCTTAATGTGCAACTCCTCCTAAACCTGGGATAGAAAACACAACAATATTTCCACAGTACCTTTTACAAGACAAGAAGTTATAGCACCTGCTATTTTATTAGCACACTTGACCTAAAGGGTCAAGCTATTGTCGCCACTATGTCTATCGTCTTGTTCTGTCTCTTAGAAACATTTGTATTTAACAGAGATATTATGAATTTAAGTAAAATATTCTGTATTAAAGCTTGGTATAAATTTCAGTCAAAACCATGTGTATAAAATTCAGTTGAGGTCACACATTTTAACCAAATATTATAGCAGTATCTGCATAATGTATGACATGGTATTTATATTATTTTATTGTTGTAGAAGGCAATGAGAGTGACAATGAGGCTAGTGATTTGATCTGTAAGGAGCATGTCTCCGACAGCGAAACAGACAGTCAGACAGAGGAAGATAATCTCATTGAAAATAAAGCATTTCCTCAACAACGATTTTCTCCTGTAAAACATATCAATCCAGCAGATATCACATACCGTCCAACACCAATTCGTAAGGTACCAGAATCTCCCGTCAAAACTCAAACACGTATGGTGGGAAATAACGAAAATGAACAGTTGATTCCACGTCCCTCGAGTGTAGGGTCCAGTTTCCAGCCAACAGGAGCAGTGTTTCGTGCCAAAGTTAAGCCTAACAGGAATATGTCAATTGGTAGCATGCAAGAATTGAAACAGACAAATAACTCCCAACACAGAATACAAATTACCCAACATCCAACAGTCAAAATGGGACAAATGAAGATTCACAATATAACTATGACGACAAAGGAAAATGAGCAGATTTTAATGTCGTCCAACACAGAAACGATACTTGGCAATCAGAATGGAGGTGTAATGAGGAAAGTTACACAGAAAATGAGAGGGAAACCAGTTCAGCACAACGTTTCTATGAGTGGTTCAAATAGCAATTTAATAGGAATTCCTGTTACATCAAGTAACATACAAATAGTCAACTCTAATCAGACTTTTATTACTAATGCTAATTATGTCATGAACACTGTTGCCTCAACATTTACTACTGTAGGTAAACCTATTACTACTCCTGTTCCTATAGCATCAAAACCAGCTGTCACAATTCAGCAAGGTACCATGTTAAAACCAGCAACTATGACCGGGATTAATCTTCAACAACAAGCCATACTTCAGGGCTCTCAAAATAACGGAACGATTGTATTACAACCTTCAAATCAACAGTATGGAATGACAATTCTTAATCCTACAGCACATTCACCAAAAACATCGGCCATTCAAACTAGTATCGGGGGAGGTTACATAACAACATTACGTAACATTGGTCCTCCTCAGAACCAGAACCAACATATACAACAACAGCCACACACAACTCAAAGTATGGCACCGCAAACCCTCCTTACAAATTTGGTGCTTAAATCTTCTCAACAAGTCTCAGCGCCATTGACTGTACAGACATCTCAATACCAACAGCAGCTAGGTCAGACATTAAACCAGGGTAATTTACAGCCTGCCCAACTACAATATATTCTACCATCAGTCAGGGTAGCACCTTCTAGTGGAGGAAAGGTTCAGAATATTTTACAGATGGCATTGCCAGGGACACCAGTTCAACAGGGTAACATACAACTGACTTTCACAGGGAACCAGTCTCCACTGCCTCAACATTCACCTTCACCTCAAGCTGCTCAGATGGGGAAATTTCAAATCTCATCAGCAGCACCAGGACTGAGATTGACAGCTCTTGGCTCGCAAGGGAAAGTTTACCAAACACAACAAGCTAACCTTCTGTCTCCTAACCCACATAGTTTGAATTCTCCTATAGTGCTGAATACCATGGGAAACAAACAACAAACAGTTTTAACCCAGTTTCCCACTTTGAATCAAAGTGTGCTTGCTACACCCTTGACAACTGTTGCCATGGCTCAGCCAGTTGTCTCCCTTGCAGCTTTACAACAACAACAACAACAGACACTGCACACACATCAGGCTATACCAACACATATACAGATACAACCAGGAACTCAACAACAGATATTTCAACAGCCTTCAACTCCACAGAAAATATTACTGACCTCAACTCCAAAGTAAGAATAATGTGTTTGAAAATTGTGTCAATCTAGTAAATATTGAATGTTGTATTATATAAAACAACAAAGATGTAAGTTATATATTGTGGAACAAGAACATTCAGGTAAATTTAGGTTATTATAACTTAATGTATAAACTGATAAACTTGTTAAATACATACTATTGGTCATCCACAAGAATATAACATAGCTAACTTGTTAAATACATATTATTGGTCATCCACAAGAATATAACATAACTAACTTGTTAAATACATATTATTGGTCATCCACAAGAATATAACATAGCTAACTTGTTAAATACATATTATTGGTCATCCACAAGAATATAACATAGCTAACTTGTTGAATACATACTATTGGTCATCCACAAGAATATAACATAGCTAACTTGTTAAATACATATTATTGGTCATCCACAAGAATATAACATAGCTAACTTGTTAAATACATATTATTGGTCATCCACAAGAATATAACAGAGCTAACTTGTTAAATACATATTATTGGTCATCCACAAGAATATAACATAGCTAACTTGTTAAATACATATTATTGGTCATCCACAAGAATATAACAGAGCTAACTTGTTAAATACATACTATTGGTCATCCACAAGAATATAACATAGCTAACTTGTTAAATACATATTATTGGTCATCCACAAGAATATAACAGAGCTAACTTGTTAAATACATATTATTGGTCATCCACAAGAATATAACATAGCTAACTTGTTAAATACATATTATTGGTCATCCACAAGAATATAACAGAGCTAACTTGTTAAATACATACTATTGGTCATCCACAAGAATATAACATAGCTAACTTGTTAAATACATATTATTGGTCATCCACAAAAATATAACAGAGCTAAATTGTTAAATACATATTATTGGTCATCCACAAGAATATAACTGAGCTATCTTATTAAATACATATTATTGGTCATCCACAAGAATATAATGGAGCTAAATTGTTAAATACATACTATTGGTCATCCACAAGAATATAACATAGCTAACTTGTTAAATACATATTATTGGTCATCCACAAGAATATAACATAGCTAACTTGTTAAATACATATTATTGGTCATCCACAAGAATATAACATAGCTAACTTGTTAAATACATACTATTGGTCATCCACAAGAATATAACATAGCTAACTTGTTAAATACATATTATTGGTCATCCACAAGAATATAACATAGCTAACTTGTTAAATACATATTATTGGTCATCCACAAGAATATAACATAGCTAACTTGTTAAATACATATTATTGGTCATCCACAAGAATATAACATAGCTAACTTGTTAAATACATACTATTGGTCATCCACAAGAATATAACATAGCTAACTTGTTAAATACATATTATTGGTCATCCACAAGAATATAACATAGCTAACTTGTTAAATACATATTATTGGTCATCCACAAGAATATAACATAGCTAACTTGTTAAATACATACTATTGGTCATCCACAAGAATATAACAGAGCTAACTTGTTAAATACATATTATTGGTCATCCACAAGAATATAACAGAGCTAACTTGTTAAATACATATTATTGGTCATCCACAAGAATATAACAGAGCTAACTTGTTAAATACATATTATTGGTCATCCACAAGAATATAACAGAGCTAACTTGTTAAATACACATTATTGGTCATCCACAAGAATATAACATAGCTAACTTGTTGAATACATATTATTGGTCATCCACAAGAATATAACATAGCTAACTTGTTAAATACATATTATTGGTCATCCACAAGAATATAACTGAGCTAAATTGAATTGAAGCAACAAATTTGATTTAGACCAATCAAATTAAGCTATTTAGATATATTAATGATTCGTACGTCTGCTAGACTTTAAATGATGGTTTTGGTTTTTTAAAGTTTTAAATGCTACATTTGTATTATTATTTGATTAAATACTGTTTTACAAAGTTTATCAAAGTGTACACTTTTACACCTCACTCAAAAATGAATAAAATATTGTGATAAAGTTTTGTGAGTGAAAGGTGAGTATACACATTGATAAAATATTAAAGGCAGCTTTTAATTCTGATCAGAAAATAAACTCTCTTTTTTGTATTTTGAGCATTTATTTTCACCATTTGTTTGTGCACATTATAGCTATTTGTTAAAAGCAGTGACACAGAAATAATTTAAAAAATATTTTCAGTCTATTTCTCAAAATCTACAGATATCTTATCAATATATTATTTGCCATTTTTAGAATATGAAAGTAAGAAATATTGCATTGTGTGTAAACATTTACAGTCTGGTGTTATTGTCTCATGCAAGCCAATGTATAATGCCAGTGAATGCAAATGATAAATATGAGTCATAATTATTGGTACACAGAAATAGATAATTGTATATTTTATTATCTTGTTTTCTCACCGTAACAGTTAAGAAGTCATAAGATTCTATTTTGATTTCAGGTCACATGACACCGTACATACAGTAAACAATGTAACCATGGTAGCAGGATCACCGTCACCTGTATCAAAGACTGGCCCTGCCTATGCCTACGTTGGTTCTATACAGCAAGGTATAAACAGATAAATATAAGTCTTTGTTGCTATAGCAACCTACATAACACACAGGCTTTAACTATTTATTAAAAAAAGTTTAAACAGTGATGGTAAAAAAACCCAATTCCACCAATATCAATAAACGTGCCATCACCTCTCACCTCAAATCATGGCACATAAGAAAGATGATGGCATATTGCATTGTATATCCAGGTCCTGGCTTGGGATGAGGACAATGTCTTTAATATATTATATATTTGTTGTTGGTTTTTTTTTTATAGCAAATTCTAATTTTCTTGGAAGAGATTTCTCCATTTTATTGAGTCAATATTTAGATATTTGATATAAATTGAATACCTTCTAAAACCATTTTGTTCCCTTGACTGTTTAAAGTTGATTCATATTATAATGATAATAACTAGTGTTACAGTAAACAAATGGATATTTATTTTCAGGATCACAAGGGGCAGTTCAGCAAGTGTTAATACAACCCCAGGCTACCAGATCTCCAGCACCCAGTCCTGGGGTCAGTCAACACAACATAGCCCCAAAACCTGTCAATCAGCAAACAGTTCAAAGTCCACCACAGAGCCAGTATCAAGGTTAGTTAAACACCAAATTTCTAGACACCTGCCAACATTGTTTTTTTTAATCAGTCAGGTAGTCATAATATAGCTGAATGATTGTTTAAAGTAATGTTAAATACCAAATACCCAAACTTACCCAACCCATTATTTGTGTTGCACATATATTAAATATTGATTTTTGTAAATCAGTGGATATAGCCACAAAAAAACTACTAAATAGTTTAAATTGAAACAGAGGATAATTGTTATCTACTATATAAACTTAATCTTGTAAAAAAACAAATATGACTGTATTCCTGAATGTTAACATTTTACAAGAAATTTAATTAAAGCATAGTTTATTGTCTAATTAACGACAAAAGGATCCGACACAAGTTTGTTCAACTTAGTATTATCTACTTTTTTAGTAGTATATAAGACACCTAACGTTGAACTCTCTGACAACTGAGGCCAAAGGTGATATAGGTTATATCAGACATCTCACAAGGTCAAGGCTGTGATAGCTACTATACTTGTTACTTAAGTATATAAGACACCTAACGTTGAACTCTCTGACAACTGAGGCCAAAGGTGATATAGGTTACATCAGACGTCTCACAAGGTCAAGGTCATGATAACTACTATACTTGTTACTTATCTATTGTTTTAGGAGTATATAAGACATCTAGCGTGAACTCTCTGAAAACTGAAGCCAAAGGTGATATAGGTTATATATCTGTTGGTATTCAGACGTCTCACAAGGTCAAGGTCGTGATAACTACTATGCTTTTTACTTATCTATTGTTTTAGGAGTATATAAGACATCTAGCGTGAACTCTCTGACAACTGAAGCCAAAGGTGATATAGGTTATATATCTGTTGGTATTCAGACGTCTCACAAGGTCAAGGTCGTGATAACTACTATGCTTTTTACTTATCTATTGTTTTAGGAGTATATAAGACATCTAGCGTGAACTCTGACAACTGAAGCCAAAGGTGATATAGGTTATATATCTGTTGGTATTCAGACGTCTCACAAGGTCAAGGTCGTGATAACTACTATGCTTTTTACTTATCTATTGTTTTAGGAGTATATAAGACATCTAGCGTGAACTCTGACAACTGAAGCCAAAGGTGATATAGGTTATATATCTGTTGGTATTCAGACGTCTCACAAGGTCAAGGTCGTGATAACTACTATGCTTTTTACTTATCTATTGTTTTAGGAGTATATAAGACATCTAGCGTGA
This sequence comes from Bathymodiolus septemdierum, assembly GCA_963383655.1. Classification (NCBI taxonomy): domain Eukaryota; kingdom Metazoa; phylum Mollusca; class Bivalvia; order Mytilida; family Modiolidae; genus Bathymodiolus; species Bathymodiolus septemdierum. Next base: position 6,494,017 of record OY726521.1, read on the forward strand.
ACTCTCTGACAACGGAAACCAAAGGTGATATAGGTTATATATCTGTTGGTATTCAGACGTCTCACAAGGTCAAGGTCGTGATAACTACTATGCTTTTTACTTATCTATTGTTTTAGGAGTATATAAGACATCTAGCGTGAACTCTTGACAACTGAAGCCAAAGGTGATATAGGTTATATATCTGTTGGTATTCAGACGTCTCACAAGGTCAAGGTCGTGATAACTACTATACTTTTTACTTATCTATTGTTTTAGGAGTATATAAGACATCTAGCATGAACTCTGACAACTGAAGCCAAAGGTGATATAGGTTATATATATGTTGGTATTCAGACGTCTCACAAGGTCAAGGTCGTGATAACTACTATGCTTTTTACTTATCTATTGTTTTAGGAGTATATAAGACATCTAGCGTGAACTCTGACAACTGAAGCCAAAGGTGATATAGGTTATATATCTGTTGGTATTCAGACGTCTCACAAGGTCAAGGTCGTGATAACTACTATGCTTTTTACTTATCTATTGTTTTAGGAGTATATAAGACATCTAGCGTGAACTCTGACAACTGAAGCCAAAGGTGATATAGGTTATATATCTGTTGGTATTCAGACGTCTCACAAGGTCAAGGTCGTGATAACTACTATGCTTTTTACTTATCTATTGTTTTAGGAGTATATAAGACATCTAGCGTGAACTCTGACAACTGAAGCCAAAGGTGATATAGGTTATATATCTGTTGGTATTCAGACGTCTCACAAGGTCAAGGTCGTGATAACTACTATACTTTTTACTTATCTATTGTTTTAGGAGTATATAAGACATCTAGCGTGAACTCTGACAACTGAAGCCAAAGGTGATATAGGTTATATATCTGTTGGTATTCAGACGTCTCACAAGGTCAAGGTCGTGATAACTACTATGCTTTTTACTTATCTATTGTTTTAGGAGTATATAAGACATCTAGCGTGAACTCTCTGACAACTGAAGCCAAAGGTGATATAGGTTATATATCTGTTGGTATTCAGACGTCTCACAAGGTCAAGGTCGTGATAACTACTATGCTTTTTACTTATCTATTGTTTTAGGAGTATATAAGACATCTAGCGTGAACTCTGACAACTGAAGCCAAAGGTGATATAGGTTATATATCTGTTGGTATTCAGACGTCTCACAAGGTCAAGGTCGTGATAACTACTATACTTTTTACTTATCTATTGTTTTAGGAGTATATAAGACATCTAGCATGAACTCTGACAACTGAAGCCAAAGGTGATATAGGTTATATATATGTTGGTATTCAGACGTCTCACAAGGTCAAGGTCGTGATAACTACTATGCTTTTTACTTATCTATTGTTTTAGGAGTATATAAGACATCTAGCGTGAACTCTGACAACTGAAGCCAAAGGTGATATAGGTTATATATCTGTTGGTATTCAGACGTCTCACAAGGTCAAGGTCGTGATAACTACTATGCTTTTTACTTATCTATTGTTTTAGGAGTATATAAGACATCTAGCGTGAACTCTGACAACTGAAGCCAAAGGTGATATAGGTTATATATCTGTTGGTATTCAGACGTCTCACAAGGTCAAGGTCGTGATAACTACTATGCTTTTTACTTATCTATTGTTTTAGGAGTATATAAGACATCTAGCGTGAACTCTGACAACTGAAGCCAAAGGTGATATAGGTTATATATCTGTTGGTATTCAGACGTCTCACAAGGTCAAGGTCGTGATAACTACTATACTTTTTACTTATCTATTGTTTTAGGAGTATATAAGACATCTAGCGTGAACTCTGACAACTGAAGCCAAAGGTGATATAGGTTATATATCTGTTGGTATTCAGACGTCTCACAAGGTCAAGGTCGTGATAACTACTATGCTTTTTACTTATCTATTGTTTTAGGAGTATATAAGACATCTAGCGTGAACTCTCTGACAACTGAAGCCAAAGGTGATATAGGTTATATATCTGTTGGTATTCAGACGTCTCACAAGGTCAAGGTCGTGATAACTACTATGCTTTTTACTTATCTATTGTTTTAGGAGTATATAAGACATCTAGCGTGAACTCTGACAACTGAAGCCAAAGGTGATATAGGTTATATATCTGTTGGTATTCAGACGTCTCACAAGGTCAAGGTCGTGATAACTACTATGCTTTTTACTTATCTATTGTTTTAGGAGTATATAAGACATCTAGCGTGAACTCTGACAACTGAAGCCAAAGGTGATATAGGTTATATATCTGTTGGTATTCAGACGTCTCACAAGGTCAAGGTCGTGATAACTACTATGCTTTTTACTTATCTATTGTTTTAGGAGTATATAAGACATCTAGCGTGAACTCTCTGACAACGGAAACCAAAGGTGATATAGGTTATATATCTGTTGGTATTCAGACGTCTCACAAGGTCAAGGTCGTGATAACTACTATGCTTTTTACTTATCTATTGTTTTAGGAGTATATAAGACATCTAGCGTGAACTCTTGACAACTGAAGCCAAAGGTGATATAGGTTATATATCTGTTGGTATTCAGACGTCTCACAAGGTCAAGGTCGTGATAACTACTATGCTTTTTACTTATCTATTGTTTTAGGAGTATATAAGACATCTAGCATGAACTCTGACAACTGAAGCCAAAGGTGATATAGGTTATATATATGTTGGTATTCAGACGTCTCACAAGGTCAAGGTCGTGATAACTACTATGCTTTTTACTTATCTATTGTTTTAGGAGTATATAAGACATCTAGCGTGAACTCTGACAACTGAAGCCAAAGGTGATATAGGTTATATATCTGTTGGTATTCAGACGTCTCACAAGGTCAAGGTCGTGATAACTACTATGCTTTTTACTTATCTATTGTTTTAGGAGTATATAAGACATCTAGCGTGAACTCTGACAACTGAAGCCAAAGGTGATATAGGTTATATATCTGTTGGTATTCAGACGTCTCACAAGGTCAAGGTCGTGATAACTACTATGCTTTTTACTTATCTATTGTTTTAGGAGTATATAAGACATCTAGCGTGAACTCTGACAACTGAAGCCAAAGGTGATATAGGTTATATATCTGTTGGTATTCAGACGTCTCACAAGGTCAAGGTCGTGATAACTACTATACTTTTTACTTATCTATTGTTTTAGGAGTATATAAGACATCTAGCGTGAACTCTGACAACTGAAGCCAAAGGTGATATAGGTTATATATCTGTTGGTATTCAGACGTCTCACAAGGTCAAGGTCGTGATAACTACTATGCTTTTTACTTATCTATTGTTTTAGGAGTATATAAGACATCTAGCGTGAACTCTCTGACAACGGAAACCAAAGGTGATATAGGTTATATATCTGTTGGTATTCAGACGTCTCACAAGGTCAAGGTCGTGATAACTACTATGCTTTTTACTTATCTATTGTTTTAGGAGTATATAAGACATCTAGCTTGAACTCTCTGACAACGGAAACCAAAGGTGATATAGGTTATATATCTGTTGGTATTCAGACGTCTCACAAGGTCAAGGTCGTGATAACTACTATGCTTTTTACTTATCTATTGTTTTAGGAGTATATAAGACATCTAGCGTGAACTCTCTGACAACGGAAACCAAAGGTGATATAGGTTATATATCTGTTGGTATTCAGACGTCTCACAAGGTCAAGGTCGTGATAACTACTATGCTTTTTACTTATCTATTGTTTTAGGAGTATATAAGACATCTAGCGTGAACTCTCTGACAACGGAAACCAAAGGTGATATAGGTTATATATCTGGTGGTAATCAGAAGTCTCACAAGGTCAAGGCCACGATAGCTACTATACCTGTTGCCACGGAGAGTTTACAGGTGACCACTACAGTTTCAGGTATGTATAACAACATTGTACAAGTAGAGAAAGTGGATGTTAACATAAAACAAATGTCAATGTTTTATTGTATAGGTGGATTGATTAAAGCAATTGTCATTGAAATGTATCTCGTGGAATAAAACTATTTTGATAAATAAATCCTATACAGTCAACTCCACCTATTAGAATATTGTTGATAATCCAATATTCTTGCAAAACACCATACTATTTATTGAGTTTTAAAGGAAAAAACCTCTGTTTATTTGCATATCGGATAAGCGTATATACCGGGTATTTGAATGGAAAAATCCAGGTAAAAAGTTGGCAAAATTCGTAATAGTCGAATATTCTTCTACATTTTGGACAGGAAGAGTTCACATACTCCATTGTTGTATTTTTTATTTAATGAAATATTCAAAAAAGTTGTTCATGAATTTCTATTATATTAGTTAGCGGTATTTATTTATTTTTTGATAGCGTCTGCCGTTACATGATTTTGTTAGTTATGCATGTTATTTGTTGACATCGTGATTTTAGTCATATTTTGATCTCGGAGTGAAATTTAAATGTATTACAAGCTTGCTTGTTGTATTTATCCTTTTTAAAGAAAATAATGTCATTATTCCTACAATGTAGCATCAATTTATTTGTTTTCAACCGTATTTTTTATATCGCATGCCGTGTTTACATCTGCCATTTTGTTTAGATTCACATGATTGACATGGACATGTTACATAATATAGTCTCTAATCCATTCATATGCTTTGCTAATAAATGATATTTTCTTTACAATAGTTTATGTTTGTTAATAAAATAGGCGAATTATTAGAATGAAATGATTAAAATTGATTGCTAGAAAATTTGTGATTATTAAATGCCCAAATGATTGGATAAGAGAATAGCATTCGGGTCATCGAGGGGTCATGTAGTCTCGTGTAATAAATAATATTTTCTTTTGAAAAGTTTATTTTTGTTAATGAAAAAATGAATTGCATGAATAAATCGCTTATATAATGGGTTGTGGGAATTTTTTTAAAAGTTTGAACACGTGGTATTCGCATCATCACGCAGTTAAACAATAACATTGATTCATTGTTTAGAAGAAGAAGAATATTTGCCAATTTTGGGCTCACAAGGGGCAAACAAGAATACATATAAAGATAGAAATTCCAAACTGATAGAAACATAAACTAAACTACAATGTACACAATAACACAATCACAATAATGAGACAACAGACTAGATTTACAATAAAAACATTCATCTCGTTTACACAAATCACATTCTCACACCTTACATTCTAGCATACTGATTGTAATGAGTATGTGAACATATTTTACATTTACATCTGTCAGTTATCAATCAGGACAGCGACTGATTACATAATATTGTCTCTAATCTGTTCATATATGTTTGGTTAATTAATAAATATTTTCTATTTACCGGTAATAATTTATTTTTGGCAAGGAAATTGAAGTGAAAAAATTTAATTGATTGGTGAACATTTGCTCAAATTAAATCATTTCGTATTCTGGTCATCGTGGGGGGTCGAGTAGTTCAACACAGAATGACAGCTGAAATACTGCATAATTAATACACTCTTTCAAAGTTGAAAACAGCTTTTTTTTTGCTGACCATAATTCTTAATATTATCATAGAAACGAGCATTGCATCAGCCAATAAACACAACTTTTCAGTGGAACATTTGTTTAAAAATAAACAATCATCACATGATTTCTGACTTGCCGATAATACACGATTAAGGATGTAAAGCTGAAAGATGAAAATAAAAAACAACTCTGGACATTTTTAGTTCTTTATTTAATAAATAAAAATCAATATATAAATGATACCTATGAGAAACTTACTTACTCCAAGGACAATGATGTCTTGAGAATTATGTTGTATGAGCAACCTGCATTATCTCCCCTTGTTGGAATTTCGTTTATCGTATAATTGAATACTTCGTATAAATGGATAATATGCTCTGACATTTGCTGTATGCAAATAAGCAGATTTGACTGTACTCGCAAATTTTTGTCATTTCTAAGATTTGTACCTTTATAAAGATAGAGGAGGAAGAATTTTTTTCATGGAAGATAAATATTTTTCATCTATTTTAACAGCAGTATCAAGAATGAATTCACAAGCACAAAGTCCGAGACTTTCTCCTATACAACACTACAACAGGAGTGTTCATCAACAATATGGCATGAATCATAAACCTCCTAGACCTTCACCTCTGGTACTGACCTCTGAACCTTCTAGACCTGAGTCAGAGTTTAAAGATCAAAGTTTTGACAAAAAAGAGGATCATGTTCAAAATCATGATGTGAAGCCACAGAGGGCATGTAAAGGGAAGAAATATAGGGAAATGGTGGCAGAGGGAGGCATCCGTAAAGAGAGAAAAGTAAGATTCTGTTAGATTAAAAACGTAGGATTGGATCATCTAGTGAGGGAGGAGTCAATAGAGTAAAAAAAAGTCAAGTTTAATAGAATATAAAAATCAGTCAAATTGTGGTCTTAAATATAAGAAAAAAGGATCATGTTACAATAGAATTTCATTTACCCCGAAAACTATTTTTTGTGTGTAATTTGACAGAAAATTGATCACAATGTGGAGCATCTTTTTATTTTCCTGATAAATTGAATGTACAGTCTTCATGCTGGGTACTGATGAAGGTTCCCAGGGCTCAAACCAACAGCTGCTCAGTGCGTCCCTGGGTTGGTGGATATTTGAATCCCTCTCGATGGAGTGGATGTGTCAGATTATAATGCAGAAAGACTTACTGCACCATAGTTGATAACATATTTGGAGATTGCCACTCTTTCTGCTAAAGACCTCTTTTGTAGATTTAAAAAAAGAGTAGGCACATTCTAACCGCTGCAAAAGACTCAATTTTTCATCCCTATCTCTCCATATTTTTTCAGTGACAGTCAAAAGTGGTTGACCCACCCCTTCCCTCATTTCTATAGAGTTTTTATATAATATTGAACTTGTTCTCGTCCTGAATATAGCTGAAATACTTATTGCTGGATGCAAAGCAATAATCAATCAATCAATCAATCAATCTTCATGATAAAGTTTTTGACTTACAGGCCCAAAGAAACATTAAATAAATATTGATTAAGATATAAACTATTTTCAACATTACTCTACAGTGCCAAGCTGTTTTTACAGACTGTATCATGTAAGCTTGGTCTCCTTATGAATAGTGTTGATGTTAACTAATAATCAATGAATTCATAAAGTCATCATTTTAATATTTTTGATAGATATAGTTGAATATGGTGTATGAATATTTTTCAGTGGATCAATTAATTTATTTCAGTCTTCTAAAGGCAGTACAGATTCAGGGGAGGAGAAATCTCCTACACAAGTCAAACCACAACGAGACACTACAGAACAAACCTCCTCCTCGCCACAGTCAGAGAATGAACCAAGTGTAGAAACAGTAACTAAATCTGTTACATTTAGTACTCTACCCAGTATCAGTATGCCAGCTCCATTATCTACAACCATGCCAACATCAGCAGATAGCAAACCCTTGGAGAGCCCCAGGGTATAGTATTTTATACTGCTCTTAAACCTTTGGAGAACCCCAGGGTATAGAATTTTAAACTGATCAAAATCCAGTCTTGAATAATCTTAGTTCAACCGAAATCCAATTTTTAATAGTCATAATTCAACCAAAATATCGACTTAGTTTTTAGTTTTCAAATCCAGAATCCTCCACTTGCCTATGGGTGTGTATTTGATACAGATAACAAACCCAGGGTATAATATATAATACAGATCTAAAACCCTTGGAGATCCTGAAGGTATATAATATTTACTATTGATATTAATGATTGTTGCTGACTCTTTACACTTCTAAATTTTCTTACCTTAAGTCCTCGTTTTCTTTAGTTTTATATGTATGTTTTGTAGATCGTTGTTTGTCCTTTTTCTTTTGGCCATTGTGTTGTCTATTCTTCTTCGATATACAGATTCTGATTACCCCTTTGGTATCTTCAAACTCTTCATTTAGTAAGCTTAATTTTTGCCCCTCCTAGTAGCATTTTTTTACCATATTGATTTATTATTTGTAAACATGTTCTGACCATGAAGGTTGGGTTGATAGTATTTAATGCCACTTTCAACAATATTTCAGTTATATCTTGGCGGTCAGTTTTATTGGTGGAGGAAACCGGAGTACCCAGAGAAAACCACCGACCTGTCACAAGGCACTGACAAACTTTATCACACAAAGTTGTATCGAGTACACCTCGCCATGAGCGGGATTCGAGCTAACAACTTTAGTGTGTGTTCTGGCCATGACGATAGGTGATATATTGCTCACTCGACATTAACAATTAACAAATTATGTTTGGGAAAAAGACCTATATTAAGGAATTTATTAAGAATTTCACGTTGGACTATATACTTGAACAAAATTCATAAGAAAAGAAAAGAAAGAAAACATTCAAAAACAGATCATTTTGATGAATAAATTATTGGGTGAAAATGTGAATTTTGAAAATTTTATTTTATTTATTTATCGTTTTAGACAAAATATATTTACTGGAGGTAATGTTTGTGAAGCAAGATTTTTTTCACAAATCTGTTTACAAACATGGCCACCATAGGCAATTCTTGTTTCTGGTTGGTCAATTTATAAAAAATCTTCTCCTCTGAAACTGCTTAGCCAAATGAACTGAAACTTGGTAGGAAGCATCTATGGCAGGTCCTCTATAAAGATTGCTCATTTCGTCCCGATCCGTTTACAAAATGGCCGCCAGACAATTCTTGTTTCTGGTTGGTCAATTTCTTAAAAATGTTGTCAGAAATGTTTAATATGCTTCTATTAACAGTGAGTTCAAAATCATCCTCACTATTGTTCTGATATCTAATTCTATAATACTGTGTGTCATATTTTTATTTCAGAAGCCGAAGATCAAGCCTCCTCCATTACCAGTCCATGTTTTACAGTCTGCCTCACCAATAGTATCACCAAGCAGCACCAATAGTCCACGGCGGGTAACGTTCAAAAAGTCAGTGCAAGATGGGATGGAAAAGTAAGCCTCCATCGTTGTCTTTGTAACCTTTATATTGTGGCTTCCAATCTCTAAACCAGTTGTTATATAAACTTTAGCTAAAATATGTACTGCCTTTTTTTAACTAGAATATGTACTGCCTTTTTTAACTAAAATATGTACTGCCTTTTTTTAACTAAAATATGTACTGTCTTTTTTTAACTAAAATATGTACTGCCTTTTTTTAACTAAAATATGTACTGCCTTTTTTTAACTAAAATATGTACTGCCTTTTTTTTAGCTAAAATATGTACTGCCTTTTTTTAACTAAAATATGTACTGCCTTTTTTTTAACTAAAATATGTACTGCCTTTTTTTTAACTAAAATATGTACTGCCTTTTTTTAACTAAGATATGTACTGCCTTTTTTTAACTAAAATATGTACTGCCTTTTTTTTAGCTAAAATATGTACTGCCTTTTTTTAACTAAAATATGTACTGCCTTTTTTTTTAACTAAAATATGTACTGCCTTTTTTGTACTTCTGCCCATTACTATTATTTTTCTGAACACATGTTGACTAAAGCACACACCAAGATTAATTCCCTTCCCCTCAGATTTCTTGAATATTTTGGTACAACAACTGGTTTAGGGAAGTGATATTGTGATACAACAATGTGTAATTTTGGAGTAAATGTTCAGTATTTATATATATTGCAAAAAAAAAACATACATATAAAGTAAATGTAATACAGTAAAACTTGTTTAAATTGAACCCACTGTTAACTAGAATCTTTGTAATTGCAACTTCAGATTTAGCCAGACATAGTTTCTGAAATATTTGTAAATTTAACCTCTCTAATCTGAACTCCTGTCTATTGTGAACAGAACAAATGGTAGAATGGTGGGGTAGAATCTACTTTGGCAGACCCCGAAGTAAGATATTATAATAATCAATGTGCACGACCCATAACCTTTCATTTCGTTACCATGCGGAAATGACAACAAAAGGGTTAGGGTTAGGGTCCGCTAAAGTAGAAGTACTCCGAATGATGTTTTGTTTAGACAGGTTTCACTGTACAATGTTGTCTTAATGTTGAATTATTTAAGGGAGAGAAAGAACAGATTTTGACTAAAAGATTTGACCAACTACCACATTGTAGCAGAGAGTGTCAGAATATTTATTACAATTATTTATGCTTGACAGAGTGCTATAAAGAGTTGGTTTTTGACAGAAGATTTGATGGTTTGTAGCTGAGAGAGTCAACACTTCACCAGTGTCAGAATATTTATTGTAATATTTTTTTATACTTGACAGAGGTATAGAAATAGTTGATTTTGACAGATTTGATGGTTTGTTACAGAGAGGGTTAACCCTTCAGACCATTGTCAGATTATTTATTGTAATTATTTATACTTGACAGAGTGCTAGAGTGAGTAGATTTTGACAGAAGGTTTGAACAACTCCCACAGTTTGTACCAGAGAGGGTTAGCCCTTCACACCACTGTCAGAATATTTATTGTAATTATTTATACTTGACAGAGTGCTAGAAAGAGTGGATTTTGATAGAAGTTTTGAACAACTCCCACAGTTTGTACCAGTGAGAATCAGAATATTTATTATTGTAATTATTTATACTTGACAGAATGCTAGAAAGAGTGGATTTTGACAGAAGGTTTGAACAACTCCCACAGTTTGTACCAGTGAGAATCAGAATATTTATTATTGTAATTATTTATACTTGACAGAGTGCTAGAAAGAGTGGATTTTGACAGAAGGTTTGAACAACTCCCACAGTTTGTACCAGAGAGTGCTGATATGTCATCACCTTTACCACAGAGTCCTAGGGCTATTATTAGTAACTACAAGAAAAGAGGGAGAAAAGTGTCTTCTCTAGGTAAGTTAAATTAGTTCTCAGTTCATATTAGAGGGTGGGACCATTGTGGCCATGATCATATGGTTGGATTTACAAATACCTATGCAATCAGTGCCTATCACCACTGATGTTGTGAGTTTGAATCTCGATCAGGGAGAGGTGTACAACATTTTGTGATAAAATATGTCGATGACTTGTGATAGGTCGGTGGTTTTCTCCAGGTCCTCGGTTTCCTCCACCAATAAAACTGACCGCCATGATATAACTGAAATATTGTTGAAACCATCAAATAAACATATTAGAGGGTTCATTTTACCTGATTTTTGTTTTTGCTTTCATAATGATAAATAATAATTGAGACATTTGTCTAGAGTTATCTTTCTTTGTTCTAATTTCAAAGTGCTTCAAGGGATATTTGATTTTCCTGTGAGACAATTTGAGCCTCTAGTAATATTTTATGTGACAGTCAAGCCGTATTTTAATTTTCCTGTGAAAATCAGACAGTCTAATAATATTTTAACCTGACATTGATATGAATTTTTCAGCTACTGGCGAGTTGATGCCGAAAGATATAGAAATGTATGAAGGACATTCACCAAGTTATAAGAAAGTTTCCAGTGAATCAGAAGGAACACCAATGGGTACACCTATGGGAACGCCATTGGGTACACCTATGGGAACACCATTGGGCACTCCTTTAGGAACACCACGAACTCCAATGACAGGAACACCAAGAAGTGCTATATTTGGGGATGACAACATGTTTTTTGGCAAAAATTTCAGTCTGGAAACATTGGCTGATGCGGCTGTATTATCTAAACCAGGTGAGAAAATTTGGAATATTTTATAATATGTAATTAATCTTTATTGCTGGAATTAGTGGGCTAAGAATGTTTAATATAACTTGCTTTAATAAAAATCTTTATTCTATATTTAGAGATGCATGTAAATTTGTTGACAAGACACACATTTCCAATTTTTACCTTGATTTCCTGTGTATAAATATCTAGAATTTATTTATTTATAATTGTTTTCAGATGAGTATGGTGATGGCTTGAGTTCACCGAGGACTCCTAAAACACCCAGTTCTCCTGGACAATTTTCATCGTTACGTAGAATACTTGATCAAAGACGACAACTTGTTATGCAGCTGTTTGAGGAGTATGGCCTTTTCCCATCAGGTTTGTCTAGTTGTATAAAGATACATTGCCTTTTCCCATCAGGTTTGTCTAGTTGTATAAAGATACATTGCCTTTTCCCATCAGGTTTGTCTAGTTGTATAAAGATACATGACCTTTTCCCATCAGGTTTGTCTAGTTGTATAAAGATACATGGCTTTTTCCCATCAGGTTTGTCTAGTTGTATAAAGATACATGACCTTTTCCCATCAGGTTTGTCTAGTTGTATAAAAATACATGGCTTTTTCCCATCAGGTTTGTCTAGTTGTATAAAGATACATGGCCTTTTCCCATCAGGTTTGTCTAGTTGTATAAAGATACATGGCCTTTTCCAATCAGGTTTGTCTAGTTGTATAAAGATACATGGCCTTTTCCCATCAGGTTTGTCTAGTTATATAAAGATACATGACCTTTTCCCATCAGGTTTGTCTAGTTGTATAAAGATACATGGCCTTTTCCAATCAGGTTTGTCTAGTTGTATAAAGATACATGGCCTTTTCCCATCAGGTTTGTCTAGTTATATAAAGATACATGACCTTTTCCCATCAGGTTTGTCTAGTTGTATAAAGATACATGACCTTTTCCCATCAGGTTTGTCTAGTTGTATAAAGATACATGGCCTTTTCCAATCAGGTTTGTCTAGTTGTATAAAGATACATGGTCTTTTCCCATCAGGTTTGTCTAGTTGTATAAAGATACATGGCCTTTTCCCATCAGGTTTGTCTAGTTGTATAAAGATACATGGCCTTTTCCCATCAGGTGTGTCTAGTTGTATAAAGATACATGGCCTTTTCCCATCAGGTGTGTCTAGTTGTATAAAGATACATGGCCTTTTCCCATCAGGTTTGTCTAGTTGTATAAAGATACATGGCCTTTTCCCATCAGGTTTGTCTAGTTATATAAAGATACATGACCTTTTCCCATCAGGTTTGTCTAGTTGTATAAAGATACATGGCCTTTTCCAATCAGGTTTGTCTAGTTGTATAAAGATACATGGCCTTTTCCCATCAGGTTTGTCTAGTTGTATAAAGATACATGGTCTTTTCCCATCAGGTTTGTCTAGTTGTATAAAGATACATGGCCTTTTCCCATCAGGTTTGTCTAGTTGTATAAAGATACATGGCCTTTTCCAATCAGGTTTGTCTAGTTATATAAAGATACATGGCCTTTTCCCATCAGGTTTGTCTAGTTGTATAAAGATACATGGCCTTTTCCAATCAGGTTTGTCTAGTTATATAAAGATACATGGCCTTTTCCCATCAGGTTTGTCTAGTTGTATAAAGATACATGGTCTTTTCCCATCAGGTTTGTCTAGTTGTATAAAGATACATGGCCTTTTCCCATCAGGTTTGTCTAGTTGTATAAAGATACATGGCCTTTTTCCATCAGGTTTGTCTAGTTGTATAAAGATACATGGCCTTTTCCCATCAGGTTTGTCTAGTTGTATAAAGATACATGGCCTTTTCCCATCAGGTTTGTCTAGTTATATAAAGATACATGACCTTTTCCCATCAGGTTTGTCTAGTTGTATAAAGATACATGGTCTTTTCCCATCAGGTTTGTCTAGTTGTATAAAGATACATGGCCTTTTCCCATCAGGTTTGTCTAGTTGTATAAAGATACATGGCCTTTTTCCATCAGGTTTGTCTAGTTGTATAAAGATACATGGCCTTTTCCCATCAGGTTTGTCTAGTTGTATAAAGATACATGGCCTTTTCCCATCAGGTTTGTCTAGTTGTATAAAGATACATGGCCTTTTCCCATCAGGTTTGTCTAGTTGTATAAAGATACATGGCCTTTTCCCATCAGGTTTGTCTAGTTGTATAAAGATACATGGCCTTTTCCAATCAGGTTTGTCTAGTTGTATAAAGATACATGGCCTTTTCCCATCAGGTTTGTCTAGTTATATAAAGATACATGACCTTTTCCCATCAGGTTTGTCTAGTTGTATAAAGATACATGGTCTTTTCCCATCAGGTTTGTCTAGTTATATAAAGATACATGACCTTTTCCCATCAGGTTTGTCTAGTTGTATAAAGATACATGGTCTTTTCCCATCAGGTTTGTCTAGTTGTATAAAGATACATGGCCTTTTCCCATCAGGTTTGTCTAGTTGTATAAAGATACATGGCCTTTTCCCATCAGGTGTGTCTAGTTATATAAAGATACATGGCCTTTTCCCATCAGGTGTGTCTAGTTGTATAAAGATACATGGCCTTTTCCCATCAGGTTTGTCTAGTTGTATAAAGATACATGGCCTTTTCCCATCAGGTTTGTCTAGTTATATAAAGATACATGACCTTTTCCCATCAGGTTTGTCTAGTTATATAAAGATACATGACCTTTTCCCATCAGGTTTGTCTAGTTGTATAAAGATACATGGTCTTTTCCCATCAGGTTTGTCTAGTTGTATAAAGATACATGGCCTTTTCCCATCAGGTTTGTCTAGTTATATAAAGATACATGGCCTTTTTCCATCAGGTTTGTCTAGTTGTATAAAGATACATGGCCTTTTCCCATCAGGTTTGTCTAGTTATATAAAGATACATGACCTTTTCCCATCAGGTTTGTCTAGTTGTATAAAGATACATGGTCTTTTCCCATCAGGTTTGTCTAGTTGTATAAAGATACATGGCCTTTTCCCATCAGGTTTGTCTAGTTGTATAAAGATACATGGCCTTTTTCCATCAGGTTTGTCTAGTTGTAAAAAGATACATGGCCTTTTCCCATCAGGTTTGTCTAGTTGTATAAAGATACATGGCCTTTTCCCATCAGGTTTGTCTAGTTGTATAAAGATACATGGCCTTTTCCCATCAGGTTTGTCTAGTTGTATAAAGATACATGGCCTTTTCCCATCAGGTTTGTCTAGTTATATAAAGATACATGGCCTTTTTCCATCAGGTTTGTCTAGTTATATAAAGATACATGACCTTTTCCCATCAGGTTTGTCTAGTTGTATAAAGATACATGACCTTTTCCCATCAGGTTTGTCTAGTTGTATAAAGATACATGGCCTTTTCCCATCAGGTTTGTCTAGTTGTATAAAGATACATGGCCTTTTCCCATCAGGTTTGTCTAGTTGTATAAAGATACATGGTCTTTTCCCATCAGGTTTGTCTAGTTGTATAAAGATACATGGCCTTTTCCCATCAGGTTTGTCTAGTTGTATAAAGATACATGGCCTTTTTCCATCAGGTTTGTCTAGTTATATAAAGATACATGACCTTTTCCCATCAGGTTTGTCTAGTTGTATAAAGATACATGGCCTTTTCCCATCAGGTTTGTCTAGTTGTATAAAGATACATGGCCTTTTCCCATCAGGTTTGTCTAGTTATATAAAGATACATGGCCTTTTTCCATCAGGTTTGTCTAGTTATATAAAGATACATGACCTTTTCCCATCAGGTTTGTCTAGTTGTATAAAGATACATGACCTTTTCCCATCAGGTTTGTCTAGTTGTATAAAGATACATGGCCTTTTCCCATCAGGTTTGTCTAGTAGTATAAAGATACATGGCCTTTTCCCATCAGGTTTGTCTAGTTGTATAAAGATACATGGTCTTTTCCCATCAGGTTTGTCTAGTTGTATAAAGATACATGGCCTTTTCCCATCAGGTTTGTCTAGTTGTATAAAGATACATGGCCTTTTTCCATCAGGTTTGTCTAGTTGTATAAAGATACATGGCCTTTTCCCATCAGGTTTGTCTAGTTGTATAAAGATACATGGCCTTTTCCCATCAGGTTTGTCTAGTTGTATAAAGATACATGGCCTTTTCCCATCAGGTTTGTCTAGTTATATAAAGATACATGGTCTTTTCCCATCAGGTTTGTCTAGTTGTATAAAGATACATGGCCTTTTCCCATCAGGTTTGTCTAGTTGTATAAAGATACATGGCCTTTTCCAATCAGGTTTGTCTAGTTATATAAAGATACATGGCCTTTTCCCATCAGGTTTGTCTAGTTGTATAAAGATACATGACCTTTTCCCATCAGGTTTGTCTAGTTGTATAAAGATACATGGCCTTTTTCCATCAGGTTTGTCTAGTTGTATAAAGATACATGGCCTTTTCCCATCAGGTTTGTCTAGTTGTATAAAGATACATGGCCTTTTCCCATCAGGTTTGTCTAGTTGTATAAAGATACATGGCCTTTTCCCATCAGGTTTGTCTAGTTATATAAAGATACATGGTCTTTTCCCATCAGGTGTGTCTAGTTGTATAAAGATACATGGCCTTTTCCCATCAGGTTTCAGATGCAGATGTAGTATTTTATGTTAGAGGAGGCACATTTTATTGACCAGGAGTCTAGGGACGGCTTCAGGTCCTCAGTGGATTCAGGGCAGTGCCCTGTAGGGCGAAACCCCCATAAGCTCCTGAGAATTAGAAATTAGAGAATATTAATGGTTAAAAAAAGAACATTGTCGCTGATTTAACAACAGATGATTGGCAGCCCATCTCTTGACCTTTAAGGGGAGATACTTTCAGGATGCACCTCCATCTGAATCCACATCTTGGTATCTCCTCTTGTGTAATGATAGTTTTTGTTTGTTTGAACTTATGATCAATTACTATCAAAAAACATTTCACAAATGTTATTTTTAAAAAGTTTAAAGTGAGAAAGTTTGTGTCCTCCATTTAGAAGACAATTTTTACAGCAGATTTTAAGATTGTTTTAAATAAAACGACATTATCTAGACATATATAAGTTTTATAACCATAAGTTGATTGATTGGTTGGTGTTTAATGTCCAGCGAGCAATTTTTCAGCTATATTCAGGATGAATAACCATAAGTAACACAAAATCTCATTTGTTTACTTACCTTAGGAAAGGCCATATGAGTTTCTGTCATCAGTTTATTGTCTGTTCTTCATAGATCTGTGTTATATGTTGGATTAGGTGATTACAGGCTCCATGGAGCCTCCGTTTTATTATTCCAGAAGACTTGCTTATCATAATTATTATTATAACATCAATATTTTTTTTTCCAGCACAAGCCACAGCGACGTTTCAAGCAGAGCATGCTAGTATATTCCCTTCAAAAGTATGCTTACAGCTAAAAATTAGAGAAGTTCGGCAAAAAATGATGGCTCAATCTGCCGCCGTGGAGAGAGCTGCAACGGGGGAAGATTCTGCTGGTACAAATGACTCGCAGGGAAGCAGTGGCAGCAATCAAGATGGAGATAACTCTGGGCAGGCCCAGTCAGAATGATGGCAGCAAGGGGACCTCTAAAGGCTGGCCCTTTTTGAGGATATATATTTTAATTACAAATTTATTAGTGTAGCTTTTATTGTTGTAAATTTATTAAATAGTATTGTAAATATGTAATATTGATGATAACATGTGGGGTGAACAACTGAGATTTTTGTAGGAAAACATTTTTTTTTTGAAGATCAAACAAATGTTTTTAATCAACGGAACTTTCAAATTAATGATACTATGAACAGAGTATTTATGTACATTATTAGAAATATAAATAGCTTCTTTTTATTGAATTTTTTGTTGTTTGTAAAATTTACACTTATTAAGTATATTTAATCCAAGCACTACTATAGCTTAATTGGGTAAGCCAATCAGAATTTGTGCTGTCATTTGGCATCTGTTGTCCATTTCTTATTTCTTCTTCTTAAACTTTGAAGTATTTAAAACAAATTATTCCATGAGGTTTTGAACAGTGACCTAAGCTGATTTTGGCTCTCCTGTTTAGGCCCTTTGGTTTGTTTGCTCCCAAAAGTTTTTAAGCTAGTTGCCTTTCAAATATTTTGGCTTTGAGGGTACCAGGGGTGCGTTCAACATCGTAGCTGCTAGGTTGAGCTATGTAGAAAAATCCTATTGAACGGAAAGCTAGCCTAGCTGCTACATAGCTCTAGTTAGCTTAAAAAATGTCTGCTAGCTTTTGAATCCAAGATGGCAGCTAAAGCTAAATTTAATTTCGTAAGGTAAAAATAGTGGCATTGCAGGAAGTGGCAACGCTTTTAATACAGATGATAATTTATTAAGGTAACTAGACAAATACGATTAGCTAAAATGTTCCAAGAAATATTCCATATGATTGGCGCCATATTTGCTAGCACTGCTGCGTAGCTAATCGTTCAATAACGTTATTGTTATTTTATCTAGCAGCTAGACTAGCTACTACGATATTGAACGCAACCCTGATGAATGTTATTCTAGAAACATGTCATGCACACTAAGATTTTTCTAGAAACATGTCATGCACACTAAGATTATTCTAGAAACATGTCATGCACACTAAGATTATTCTAGAAACATGTCATGCGCACTAAGATTATTCTAGAAACATGTCATGCACACTAAGATTATTCTAGAAACATGTTATGCACACTAAATTTGATATCTACATTTTTATTTACTAACCTTTGTCAGAAACTACTGAACCAGTTTTGTTGTATAACCTTTACAAGGTATACTTGCAGAATAATTTATGGTAATCATGTCTGTAATCAAAGATGGCTGTAGTTGATGAAAGTAAAAGTTTTGTTACGTTACCAACACTTCTAAATGTTAGTGAGTAATTGGTTGAAATTTTATCTATATGCATAATTAATTTAATGTAAACAATTTTTTTTATGTAATTTCAAAGTAATTTTGTAAATTATTTTTTCTGAGATATAAATACCCACACCCCCAAAAAAATCCAAGTAATATTACCTGGTAACCACAAGCCTGGGGAGTGATTACAGTCTAAAGGGAGCATTTGTTTAAAGATTTGATTCCAGGGAGCATCTGTTTATAAATTTTGATTTCTTAGTATATCTCTTTATTGATAGATTGATACATTTGTTATAGAAAGATGCAGGTTTTAAAAATTGAAAATAAGCAAAAGAAGGAAATTTACAGAAATTAAATAGTTTTGAAAAGGAAATGACAATTTTAGTGTATATGACAGTTTTAAATGTTGTTGACTTTAAAATCATTTTATATGTGCACTGTCACATGTCACACAATATATACATAATTAGATACACAAGATTATGATTCAATATAGAGCTACATATACTTATATTTAAATCAAATACTGTGAACAAAAACTAGTATACTTTCTAAAGATTATGAATTAAATCATTTGTCAATGAACAATATCTTTATGTTAAAGATAAATATCATACAGATATACTGATTTTTGTTTTCTGAGAGTATTTTTACTGTAAAAATAGAATCTGTTTAAAACACATTTGTAATTAGGTATGCAATACATTGCAAGAAATGTTGATATTTTTGTAGCGTTCAAGTACTTACATGCTTAGAAGATGGTTATATGTGTACCATAGATTATTGACAGGTTCTGTTCTTTGGGAGAAGGGGCCCAATAAGCTTTAGATAGCTATACTTGTATTTTACAGACAAGTGGTCCAACATTTTTTTTTAGGTTATTTAAAAAAAAAAAGGAACAAACATTTTCCAAGCATTTAAAAAGATGCATTGGTTATGTAAAATTTATATGTATAATCTTTTATATAGAAATAAGTTATAATTTAGTGAATAATATAATTAAATTCTACTTTTAAAGTTGGAATAATAATACCAAATACACAAATACTTGTTTAAATTTCTTCCTTTCAATGACGAAATAGCCTCTAAAGAAGACGATGAGAAATAACTTGTTGTATAAGCTATATTAAACAATATTAGAGTTAGGATTTTAGGGATAATTTATATATTAAACAGTTGTCATTTCATAATACATCTATTTGAAAAATTCTCTTGAAGCATTGCTAAAGTTGGTGTTAAACACCAATCGATCAATCAATCTTAAAGCATTGATAACGAAGATTACTCAGAAGACCTAGATGTGATATTGTGTTAGACGAAAACCTTCAAAGGTACAAAAGTAGTCCATATCTTTCTACATTAGATTTTTTATTCTTGAAATAGAAAATGATCATTTGTGCAGCTTAAAAGTTTGAACATTATCAGTTATCTTCTGTAGTGCCTTATAAAAATATTCTGCCATATCACAGCATCTTCACCGAGGTTTTATAAAATATTGTGTCATAACACACCTTCACCGAGGTTTTATAAAATATTCTATCATACCACATCTACACAGACGTTTTAACTAGATTATATAAGCTATTGTCATTACTTTTCATCTAGTAATTTTTACATTTTTATATTCTCCTCTGTAATCACTGAACCATGTGAAATCTAATTTGGTAGAAATGTTCAGCTGTATATACAAAAAAGCTTGCTACCATCATAGGGAATTGTTTAATATAGAACTCAAGAAGTTATATAAAAATCTCAGAAACTAAAGAACTATTTTAACCCATACTGAATGTGAATAGTGAGTAGATAGTTCTTTTCCCAGTTGTGTTTCTGTGTTCATGTGAAATGTCAGTTGGCACATTTTATCACAGAACCCTAAAGGAAAATATTTTACTTCTTCTTAGAAGCTGCTAAACTGATTGCACCCAATGATGATTATGTTCAAAATCATAATTTAGTACCGGTTGAAAGTTTGAAATGGTTACCAAAACACCTTTTTGCTCACCAGGCATTGTGAGCTGTTAACATAAGTTGCCATCCAGCATTTATTACTCCTTTTCCCCTTGACCACTGATCCCATTTCAAAATTTTATTCATCTGCATCACTCTCTATCCAAGATGGCCACTGTTACGAAAAGAAATTTTCTAAGCATAGTAAAAACACCTGTGTTTTCAGATGAAGTGGATTAATTTAAACACTAGGTACATTTCTGTAACATATGTTCCAGTATTTTTCAGTGAAATTTGTAGTTTTGTCAAATATGCAACTTTTGCTGATTTTTTACCCAACAAAAATCTTCACTGTAACCAATTAGTCAAATTTAGCGAAAACTTACTGTTGTCCTTGGATGGTCCACTGTATGCACGACTGGGATAGTTTTTGTTTCATAAACTGCAAACTGGCTTGAATCAGAACTGTGCATTTATAACCAGGCCAGTAATCCAGGCTCAAGTGAGCCTCTAGTTAAATTTTACATTAGATGCTTTTAAATTACCAGCAACAGAGACTTTGTTGGGCCTCTAGTTTACTGTCAGATTATATGTTGTTTGTTAAATATGGTATTAATTCACTTGTTAAATACTTCATGGTCACTGAAGTAGACATAGAATCACACTGTTAGTATATTGTAGTAAATATGGTTATTATCTAAACTATTTATAATCCTCTATTTTGTGGTAAGGATACAATTTTCCTGGTTAAATTTTAGCCTGAATTTTTCACTAATATAAGTATTTAGAAACATCATGAAAATTCTTAAATTTCTGAAGTTTTACAATATAATCCTATCAACTTTGTTATTTCCAGAAGACAATTAGGTCTGCATATAATTGTTTGTTGATGACAGTAGACAATGAACCCTTTTTCATTGTGTTCCTGAATTTTTTATTTTTTTGTCAATTTTGTTTTAACCAAACAAGTGGCAGCTGTTTTATGTATTTTTACATAATAACTAGAGGTTTTAAAATAAGTTCTCCCTCAATTGAGTGTGAAGGCTATTTCTTTATCAGGATGCTGCATGATCAATTACTGCATGTTTCGTCCATTTTTCTAAGAGGGCTCTTAATTTGATCACTATGAAATTCCTCTCCAATCTAAATTCTTCTATGGAAGTAAGGGAAAGAAAACTGTATATAAATGTGTTGTGTACCATTCCTTTGTTAAAGATAATTTATTGTATGTTTTGTGTAAATAGTGTACATATTGTAAATATCTGGTTAAAATAGACCATCCATACAATGAATCATGATGACGTAAAATTGATGAAGTTCTTACATTAAATTGTTACAATGCAATTATACACCTATATACCAGTAATTAATCTAATACTATTGGTTACTATAACTATTTCACTTTGATTTTCTTCACGATTGAATGAAATGTTACTAATATTGAAACACAGATTAACTTCAAAATTGTATGAAGTCTTTTGTAAGGTATCGTTGCACTTATTTTAAATTGAACGTGGATATACTTTATACTCACTGAGTTAGGAGTCAGGTTTATCATGGATGACAGATGGAGCAATAAATGTAGACAGAGATATAACTACTCTCTGAATTATGAGTCAGGTTTATCGTGGATGACAGATGGAGCAATAAATGTAGACAGAGATATAACTACTCTCTGAATTATGAGTTAGGTTTATCGTGGATGACAGATGGAGCAATAAATGTAGACAGAGATATAACTACTCTCTGAATTATGAGTTAGGTTTATCATGGATGACAGATGGAGCAATAAATGTAGACAGAGATATAACTACTCACTGAATTATGAGTCGGGTTTATCGTGGATGACAGATGGAGCAATAAATGTAGACAGAGATATAACTACTCACTGAATTATGAGTTGGGTTTATCATGGATGACAGATGGAGCAATAAATGTAGACAGAGATATAACTACTCACTGAATTATGAGTTAGGTTTATCATGGATGACAGATGGAGCAATAAATGTAGACAGAGATATAACTACTCACTGAATTATGAGTCAGGTTTATCGTGGATGACAGATGGAGCAATAAATGTAGACAGAGATATAACTACTCTCTGAGTTACAGATTAAGCTTATGATGGATGACTGAGAGATAGGGCAATAAATGTAGACACATGATTACTCTCTGAGGTATGCGTCAAGCTTATCATGGATGACTGTGAGATAGGCCAATAAATGTAGACACATGATTACTCTCTGAGGTATGGGTCAAGCTTATCATGGATGACTGAGGGGTCTGAGGTATGCATCAAGCTTATCATGGATGACTGAGATGGAGCAACAATTGTAAACATACAGTAGATATAATTACTCACTGATTTACAGAACGATCTTATGATGGATGACTTGGGGGTAGGACAATAAATGTAGACACTCTCTGAGTTGTGAGTCAAGCTTATCATGGATGACTGTGAAGTGTCACATGATATAATTTGTATACAGAAGTGTGAACTAAAATCTCATTTTTAATAACATACTGCATTAAATCTAAAGAAAAATATTATATTTCAAATCTATAAAACAAATCATATGTCACTTGTTAATTTCATTTATTTTCTTTTTTAAGGGAAAGCTCAATAAGTATATAAAAATGTGACCAATATTTAAATATATTTCTTTAATATAAAGTTGGAATATTGTCCTCATTAACACCTAAAAAAAGATGAATATTAACAAAAAAATATTTCTGTTTACTTGTTTGTTAAGTGAATGATAATGTTCTCAATTTATTACAATTATTTAAATACATTACTATTATAGATGTAGTCAGGTTTACACAAGAAATGTCGAGAGATTATACAAGCCGAACCAAAAACAAACAAATATTTGTATAGGTCAAGTATGGAGGGTGAGAGGTCAAGTATGGGTGATGAGAGGTCAAGTATGGGCAATGAGAGGTCAAGTATGGGCAATGAGAGGTCAAGTATGGGGGATGAGAGGTCAAGTATAGGGGATGCGTTTTGAGTTGTGTGTTTTACTGGTAATGTTCTGAAGGTACCAGTTTGTTCTGTAAACTGGTTCCATATGCAACACATATTAAACCATGAATAGTGATAGTAATTTTCCCCCATTTTTCAGTTGCTGAACAAATGCCTCTGTAGAAGAGTAATTATATATAATGGTATAATAACAATGTACAATGTAATAGTTTACACATTGGCTCTAAATTATTTGGTTCTTAGACCTTAACAGTTTAGGAGATGGTCGGTAAACGATATTATATTTTCTAATGAAGAACTGAAATGCCTGTAAAGGATATAAAGTTCTGATAGCATGTTGAATGATAACTGCTTGTTAAGATATATATATTTACAGTGAAACCTGTCTGAACCAAACCCTGAATAAAATGGGATCCTGTATAAACCGTACTTTAGATCAAGTCCAAATGTTTGTTAATTTAAGCTGTATAAACCAAACATCTGTCTATTCTGAACAGAAAAGATGATCCAGAGGAGGTTCAGTTTAGACAGATTTTATTGTATTAACTTTGGATTTGATACATGTTTGGTAAGATATAGATCAATATTTGATTGATAAACTGCCTGATATATGTTTGTTAAGATATAGATCAATATTTGATTGATAAACTGCCTGTCGGGATATAATCATCAGCCTCTGATATGTTAAGATCCTCAGGATCAAGTTATTTTACCATTTGTTATTGAGATATGATTGATTTAAGACCACATTGAACTATTGAACTTTATTGGATACTAAGCATTTATTATATGGATGGTCTTGTTAGTGACTGTGATAGAACTCTTCTTTTATAGAGGTAAAAAAGTTCACATTGGTAGACAAGTAGAATTCTTATTGTTAAGCTTACATTATATATGTTACAATCTTTACTTTGTTTGTAAAGAATAAAAGATTTAAAACAAGACAAATGCCTCTATGAATTATTTAATCTGCAATCATTGCAATTGCTATACCAATACATTTTTGCTTTATTTATCTTGCATTCAAATCACAATCACCTGGTACCTGATTCATGTCGAGTAAATGGTAGGAAATAGTAACAGTATAACCTAGACTTGACAAATATCACCCTTGAAAATGATTGGAACAATGCTTGTTTCTGCCCCTTTTAGAAAAAATTGGCTGTTGTTTTGGACATTTTGACATTGCATGATACACAAGGCTTAATTACATAAAATAAATATAAACTGTGGATAAATAAGCTAGCAAGGAAGACAATGAGCATAAACATGACTTGCCACCGGTTTTTTGACGAGAGTAACAAGACGGATGTCACTAGTGACACAGGAACTGCTTAACCTTCCAGAGCACCAAAGGGGTAATCAGAATCCGTAAATCAAACGACAGTCGATTTTAAAAGCTCATTAGAGCTTGTGTTATATGTATGATTTATATCGACTCTAAATAAAGCTTTGAATTGACAGACAACAAACACAATGGCCAAAATAAAAAGGACTAACAACCATCTACAAAATTCTACACAAAAAAAGATCGAGCAACACGAACCCCACTAAAACCGGAGGTGAGCTCTGTTGATCCAGAAGGATAATCAGTTCCTGTTCCATTAGTGGCACCCGTCGTGTTACTCTAGTTACCACGGTTCCCACACATCCGGGAATTTTATTCCACTCCCTCCCGGCCGGGGAATGCCCTTTAAAATCGAGAAAACGGCGAAAATCGTGAGAAACCCTTGAAATTTGGCTACCGAAGGTCATTAGATCAATCGGCAAACCTCGGGTGAGTCCGCTTCTCTCCCTCAATACCTCGGCTGTAATACGGTATTTGATATGCGTCTACGCGTCACATTTCTTCGCCGGAAGACCGTATCACTTCAATCAAACATTGCGCACCGTGAATAAGTTCTAAAATGGCGACAATAGATGAGTGTATAGAGTTTGCTTTGAAAAATATTGGTCTTTAATGAAGGTACGGAATCAGCCGACATTGCGACGAATGAAAATATATTGTTATTGGACGAATAATCGTAAGTGAAATTATTTTAATACCTCCTTCATTGAAGATTTCCGAAAGTAGTTCCAATGGGAGCTATCGTAATACGGACGAGGTATGATGAAGGTACGGAATCAGCCGAAGTTGCGACGAGTGGTCATTAGATAACATTAAATTACTTCCCTTTGATCGTTGTTCTTTCGTCCCTTTACAACTTCGTATCTGCGAGTTCTGCGGCGTATCATTGGTTCGATAGTAAGTTGGTACCAATGATCTTGGGACGAGTATGGAAAGGGGCGAAACATCGTGAATTCTGTTTCATATACATTACGTTTGTAAGATGCAGCTTTTCAAGGGTATTTTGAATAGCAATGATTACCAAAAACATGTGATACCGCGATGTCAGTGTTAATTATCTATTTCACAGGCAGAACATTAATGTACCCGCAAACTTATAATGGACAGTAACGTTTATCCTACTATCGAGGACATATATAATAGCATCGTTGAAAAACACTAATTTAATGGATCGGATCCCATTCTAAAGTCAAGAAAACCGCAAAGCTTTTTCTGAAATCTACGGAAAGCGAGAGGTATTTTCAGACTTCAGATTTCGGAATCGTTATTTCCGGATTTTCTCCGTCATTGGTTCTTGCATTTTCACACCAAACAGAAGATACCTCTTGCTTTCCGTAGATACCGGTTCCAGTGTCTGTGGTTTTTTCTGAATTTTGGACGCTTTTGCCATTTTTATTAAGTAGGATTTTCCCAAAAGTGGCAACTTCAATGTTTCATTTTTAAACTATATAGAGCTTGTGTCATAATTGTTTAATCTGTACCGACTCTAAATATATTAACACTGTCACTGATTGTATCATACATGTCAATTTTCACTTTCAGACTGAGGTCGGACCAATTTTCAGTCTCGCCAACCTACCTTGGGTATGCGTCTGCAACTCAAATCCAATAGGTGGTGGTCTTGAAGAATCCAGTTAAATACGTCTAATGTTTATCTATTTCTTAATGTTTGTTTTAATCAGTAGTTATGACTAAATATCGTCAACATCCATTTTGTTTACATTGCTACTATCAAAGTTTTTTAATTTAACTATCGCCGGCATGTATCCCACAAAAAGACGAGCAAAAAATAGTAATTTTTTTCTGTAACACTGTTTTTAAGTGGATTTAATTAAAAAAAGCCACTTTGATCAAGTTTTTCCTTTTGTACATTCGCTATGGTCGAGTTAAAACATATACTGCAAGAAATGAAAACTTAAACAAAACCCGTTTTCCATTTTTTTCATCACAATTCTATATATTGGGTCATACTACTAGTATCGGATAAATATGAAAGGGAGGAACCAGAAGAAATGAAAGTAGACAATGATTGTGAACTTATTTGGGCCAAACTCAAAATTAAAGGGTCAAAAGACCTCTACATAGAATCATGCTATCTTCCACCTGATATCCGTGACAGCATATACCTAGATAATCTACAAACCTATTTGGCAAAAATCTTGGCACACAAAGGCGCACACATATGGTTAGGAGGACACTTTAACCTATCTGGAATTGATTGGCAAAATGTGAATACTAAACATAACTCACAACACACAGCCGAATGCCACCAATTACTTGACATAAGCAAACATGCCTTCTTAGATCAACTTGTGCTCGAACCTACTCGAATTACAGAAACTCAGTCCAATACTCTAGATCTATTTTTTATAAACAACAATACCTTAGTCAATCAGGTACGAGTAATCCCAGGTATATCAGATCATGAGGCAGTGTTTATTGAATCCAGTCTAAGACCAATTAAGAAATTAGCAATAACAAGGGAAGTATGGCAATATCAAAAAGAAGACTATGACAACCTGAAGAAAGAACTTAATGACTATTATAATGACTAATAAAGTCCATACATCAAAGTCAAAGTCAAAAAGTTTTATTTAAAGTCGGTACGTGAAGCAACATACAACATAAGCAGGACCGGATTTAGATGAAGAGAGGCCCTAGGCTATTCCACAAGTGATGTCCTCCCAAAGCCACCATCCTTGCCACAAGAGGAAGATGGAACAGTATTTTAACCCTCTAGTGCCCAACCCCCCATAAACATTAAGAAAAATTATGTTATTGAATAAAAGTAAGTATTTGGGATATGTCTAATACAAATCAGTGTTTGTTTTAGGTTTTTCACTCATTTTTCGGAAAATATGAATTGTAGCATATCTGCTACATCGGGAATCAGGATTTGATGCATCAAATGTGCTACATAACTAATTATTTAGGAATACTGTTTAAGAGAAAGCCAATTTATTTCGGCAACAAAATACATAACAGGAAACATGCAAAAATGAAAAATAAAATATGTTAAAATTCACAAATGTATACTAAATATCCGAATTGGTGCAGTTGGATTTTTAAACTGATGATTGTCTATTGACCAGTACTTTGTAAAATTTTGTTTACTGGTTTGTATTATTGAAATTTATTGCATCTAAGTGTTATTTGACAGGTACATACGTACAGTTCACATAAATATTGAATTTAAAGCAGAAAGCAATAAAAGTCATTTCTGTCCTTGCTCAAAAACACAAGTGCATATGGCATCGAAAGCATTTTGAGCAAGAATTGCTTACCCTTCCAGAGCACCTGAGTTCACCCCGGTTTTTAGTGGGGTTGGTGTTACTCGTTCTTTAGTTTTATATGTATGTTTTGTAGGTCATTGTTTGTCCTTTTGTACTTTTCTATTGGCCATTGTGTTGTCTGTTCTTCGATATACAGATTTTGATTACCCCTTTGGTATCTTCAAACTCCTCTTGCATATGCAAATCCATCACAACTAAATAATTAACATCTCTGTCTTTTCTCATCCCATATCGGATGGTGGTTGTTCCATCTTTTCTAACTATATCTACTGGCCTTTTCATAGGTCATCCTGTTGGTGGCTTGACAGGTGGCGAAGAAACCAGGGTTCTGTCAATTTACACTTTTATTTCCACTAATCCATCTGCTATTTCACTTGCAAAAGCACATAACTTCATTGGCTTTATTTGGAGCCATGCACAGTGCCATTTGTAATATGCAGATTTATTTTTATTGTGTGTTTTTTTGTTTAAGCATTTGGATGAAATAACAAATGGGAGGTTTGGGCGCCATTGAAACCGGTTTAACTCTATACTACCACTTCACTTTTGTGAGAAGTGCCTGTACCACGTCATGTTGTCTCCACTTTATGTGTATACCTTTATGTCTTATGTGTTTGATGGGTGGGTAGATTTGTAGTGGTTATGGTGTCAGTGTGCTTGGATTGTTTGGTGTTTGATGTCGAGTAACTACTGCTATCTGCCTTTTTTTAATTTCTATTTTCTAAATTATCTCCCTTTGATATTTCTGTAATTACCAATGTAGCATATTTGATACATTCTACTTTAATGATCAATTCATTGAATTCAGAAACAAATTCATCTGTTATATTATGATTAAATTTAATATTTTATGAAAACATTATCTAAAAAACCATATTTTGAATCTGTTATTATCTGTGTATGATCATATAATTTTATTTTCACATCAGTGATATTTTTACCACTTTCATATGTCATGGAGGAGAAAAGGAGATAACCACAACATGTTATGATGACTATATTTCTATATCTAATAATAACTTTGCAATGTAGCAGACATTCAACACTGCGAAAAAACACAAAACAAACATTTATTTTACTGTTGGTACCCCCAAGAAGTTCATGTAGCAAATATGCTACGCGGGGCACTAGAGGGTTAAACAAAATTCAGTGAAGCCAATAATATACCTACAAAGCGTGGGATCAGTAGGTGTGATATCAGTAGCGGCAATTAGGACAACGTCTCTCGTTGCATCTGTTGGAAGAACATTTCTTGCGTCACGATGTCGAAACAAATGTGATGTCTGATAACATCTTATTAGCTCACTTGACCCAAAGGGTCATGCGATGCATAACCATCGCTTGGCGTCCGTCGTCGTCCGTAAGCTTTTACATTTTAATCTTCTTCTATGAAACCACCACGCCAATTGGAACCAACTTTGGTAGGAATGTTCAATAGATGGTCCCCCTACATAGTTTATGTTTAATGCTGATCAGAAGTACACAAAAGAAACAAGAGGCCCATAGAGTATACATTATTTATTGTTCACTTGTTTTTTAATGCATTCCTTAAGAAAATTCCTTTCAGAAACATGCATGCCGTCATTATATAACTATTGCCGTTTTTGACATAAAAGGGGTCAAAAGGGGGAATTTAAAAAAATGAACTTTATTAATTTTCATCCAATTTTAATGCATTTTTTTGCAAGGTGTTCATCTTTATGAGTTATTGATGGACCATGATTTTTTCTAACTATTTGATTTAATAAAAGGGGTCTAAAAGGGTCTCAAATTCGACATTTTGCATATTTTAAAAGTTTATAGTATTTTTATTTTTCTTCCAATTGTGACCTAATTTTGAATGAATTGTATTGAGAGCTTTCGGCAGTATGTCGACGGATTTCCTCGATCTTTTACGGTTTCCGAGATAAACTTGACCGAAAGAGACCGAAAAGTGCAAATTTTCAAAAATTTAAAGGTTTTACTTTTTCATCCAATTTGAATGTAGTTTTTGCGAAGTGTTCATATAGCCTGTGTCTATTATTGACATAATTAATTAAGAAATAATTCATGGAAGCCATATGTATATATTGTCTTTACCACGGGTAGGCCATTATGTCACGAAGTTTTACCCCGAGCGTTAGCGAGAGGTAACAAGCTGACATAAAGGCCTACCCGTGGTAAAAACAATATATGCATATGGCTTCCATGAATTATTTCGATTCTAATATGTAAAAATTGGTAAAATATCGTTATAAATTGTCGATGACGTCATAAATTACAATGGGTGTAGATATATATTATTTTTACCACGGGTTTGGACTCAAAGCGTTTGAAGGACGTCTTATTAGATTTAAGAAATAATTCATGGAAGCCATATGTATATATTGTTTTTACCACGGGTAGGTCTATATGTCTCGAAGTTTTACCCCGAGCGTTACCCCCCCCCCCCCCCCCCCAAAAGATTTTTTACTCTAAATGATCAATAATTTTTTTTTAATTTAAAAAAAAAATATGTAATCGAAACATGAGTTAGATGGTGATAAGATATACATGTATAACATTGGTGTGGGTTTAGATGCAAGTTTATTATTATGTCTAAATAATGGTTTTGCAGATTTGGTCTATTTTGGCAATAATTTGAATTATCGGTAATTTGCACATTTTTCCTTCGATCTCATGGAGTTGTCTTCTCTTCTCCTTCTTCACAGTCGGCATAGAGCTCCGACTGAAAATGTTTCGTCAGGCTCCGGTTATGTCAGCTCAGCATGATTCTCATACAGGTAACGACAAAAAAAATGAGTATTATGAGAATATAGCATTATTGTATGTCGTTATCAGTCGATTATTTTTGTTTGTTTTTACCTGTAGTCTATATGTGTAAATAAAGCACACAAACCCTTTGTAATCACATGCGCTCGTGGCACGAACCACTCCCCCCCTTTTTTCCAACTTTCTGTTTACAAATTTATTTTCAATAAAGTTTCTTTATTTCTTTATTATTTCATCTCTTTTTCCTTATTTTAACTTGTTCGTGTCAATATTCATACAATCTTATGTTAACATCAAATTGCATGTGTCGACTCTATATAGATACTAATAATCCATATCTATATAGGGTCGACACATGCAATTTGATGTTAACATAAGATTGTATGAATATTGACACGAACAAGTTAAAATAAGGAAAAAGAGATGAAATAATAAAGAAATAAAGAAATTTTATTGAAAACAGAAAGTTAGAAGAAAGGGGGGTAGCCCGTGCCACGAGCGCCTGTGTTTGTAATGCGTAGATAAATGATCATTTACACTGGTGTGCTACCATGACTAGTTTTAGACTAACTACAGTTAAAAACGCAATGCTTATTTACGTAAATTCGTTCAGGTTTTGTTAGCCATACTTTCTGGTTGAGTCACAAAAATTTTATTTAAGTGTCTGTCTCACAGAAAACCATGCAAAATCCAAAAAAATGTAACAAAGCTAATTTCAGTAAGAAAAAAAAGTTATACATTTTCTAAATATTTGATGCCTAGTATTTTAAAATATATCATACATATTTCCTATATATTTTCATTTTTGTTGTAAAATGAGGATTTTCATTTTAGCCCTTAACTATTGCAAAAATCCTTAAAAATGGTTAAAAACGCCCCTATTTTTGACGGATTATTATTGTTAATATATATCTCAGAAGTAAAAAATCGCATTGTTTCCTCAAAATATAATGTTTAAAGACAATGATCACCAAAAACATTTTTTGAAAAAACTTTGTGAAAATTTTTAAGGCTATTACAAAATATGCTATATAGACAAATTTTCAAAATCAGTAAAATTCCTTAATTTTGATGTACAATATTGGAGTTGGGGGAGATTTCTTTGACTTGAAATGAACATATTTAAACAGACCGATCTCAAAACTAAAATATATAAAAAATCTGCCTTTGGCAAATAATTTGCAAAAAAGTTCTTGCACCCAAAAGTATGGTCATGTGTGCAATTTTAGCTTAAAAGGCATTGCTTAAAATATATGCAAATTTTTGCAATAAACTATTAGTGATTCTTATTAAAGGTAATTTGTGTGTTTATTGTAAATAAATTACATATGATATATCATTTTAATTCCCTATTTCAATCCGGACTTTAACGTTGAGCAAGAAAATACACATGTCTATCTGATAGAGAAAGTGACGGAGTAACCTCCCTTTTCGGAAGTCTTCACTTCTAAGATTATAAAATTAGAAATGGCAGCCTCCAGTGGATAAACTCTCTATGATCTCCCCTGGATAACAACACCGTGTTATTTTTCTAACTTTTGCAACTTGCCACGCAATTCAAACATTATACATATATTCCAATGTAAAGCTGATGCAGCTTTCCTTATCGTTGGCCTGAAATCATCTGAAAATATACATGGAAAGGCACTGCCTGAGGCACAGGCGCTTGTGTAGTCAAAAATATGCTCGCTATGTACCTAAAATACCACAAGGCCGGACTCACTCCTATTACCCCTGTCACTTCAATCGCTATTTCCCCTGTCAAAATGTCGATAGGACGCAAATCGCTTACTAATTTGGGTAGTGAAATGATTTTTCTTCAAGGAAAACCCGTTTTGTATATCTTCCTACCATCTACACCCCCATACTGACAGATAATCCTCAGATTTTGTTGACAATGGACACCTAAGTGGCAGCAAAGCGAAAGTAAGTCACGTGCGACATATTTCCGCCTTTCGGTCGTTCTCGGGTTTTATCATTACATAACGAAACATACCCGAGAATTTCCGAAAGAAAAGTTCGGGAAACGTAATTATATATCAGTATTGTTACTGTATAATTATAATGTTTTTTTAAATACAATTATTTCCTATGCCTTATTTTTAGTATTATTTGTATACCAAGAAGCACTGAAGTTTTCATTCATTTTGTCAGTCATATTTTGGCGCCTTGTAATGTTTCTAGTGTTTAGTAATTATATATGATAAAACCCGAGAACGACCGAAAGGCGGAAATATGTCGCACGTGACATACTTTCGCTTTGCTGCCACTTAGGTGTCCATTGTCAACAAAATCTGAGGATTATCTGTCACTATGGGGGTGTAGATGGTAGGAAGATATAAAAAACGGGTTTTCCTTGAAGAAAAATCATTTCACTACGCAAATTAGTAAGCGATTTGTGTCCTATCGACATTTTGACAGGGGAAATAGCGATTGAAGTGACAGGGGTAGTAGGAGTGAGTCCGGCCTTGTGGTATTTTAGGTACATAGCGAGCATATTTTTGACTCTAGACAAGCGCCTGTGCCTGAGGCCCTTTTTATATCTTGTACATAGCGGAATTGTCACCATCGACAACGATTCATTGAATCTCAAGATATACCAGAAACAGAGAATACTTTGGGACTAGATGGAAGAGAGGCAAAGTTTTATGTGTATATTCAAAGCACAACAATGGAAAGGCCAGATCTAGAGAGGAACATGGAGCAAGTCCTTCCTTATGGAAAGAGTATTATCTGAAAACAAGACAAACTATTCAAGTTGGTTCTGGTAAGCTAAATACCTCAAGAGAAAAACATTTCTAAGTGGTTATTGCTAGAAATCCATTCAGTGAACAAACTTGTTAAGAGACTAACTATTCAACTTGAGAAAAGAGGGCTATGTTTTTTTTTACAAATACTAAACAACTATTTTGGTGTAGGAGGTGAAGAAAAAAATAACATTCTGATTCATGCATTATAGTATATGAAATAATGATAAATTTAGAAGAAAAAAATATTTGTTGCAAAGCGTCAATTATTTTTAACTCCAGGGTAAACAGTTTAAAACCATAGCCCCCCCTTATACATGTATATAAGTTGAATGCTTCAAACTTGGTCCTTTAGTTTGGTCTGTGAAATACAGGTTTACATTATTATTGTGCAACAATAAATTCCATCTCACTGCACAATATATCTGTTCAATAACTTCCAAACCTCAACTGAATCTTGATTGATTTGAAATTTGGTTATGTTGTAATTAACAATAAAGTACATGTCAAACTTGAATTTTGGGTTTTAAAGTTACGGGAGGCTGGGGCATTTGTATCACATTGACACATTTCTGTTATTTTGGATAATGTTATTTCAGCCGTTGAATTATGCTTTTTCAAGCTTATTAAAAATAAGACCTATTGGCTATTTTGAGTGCAAATGTACATGTAGTGAAACTGAGACAGATGAAATATTTTGTTGTATAGAGCAAGGATAAAATTATTTATTTAAATAGAAATCTGGAGTAATATTTGATATATATTCATTTCTGAAAAATATAGAATGAATTAAAGCAAGTCTTAGAAACATGTAGTTACTACTTCCCTATATATTTTGGCTTGAGTATAGTGTATTTTAATCTCATTGAGATTATATTTCCAAAGAAATTTTCTGCTCTATCTCCAGAAGGCAGCCAATTTAAAAAAAGATTGGTTTATTTTTTCGTCAACAGATTTACTTGACAACAAAGGCATAATTAAAGAAACTAGCAACTCATTAAGAAACCACTTAACATGAACTTCCAACACTGAAGAATAAGGTTGACAAATGCAAATTATGAAGTACGTCATGTGCATTGTATACATGTAATGTATATATCGTATATCACTTTTATTTTCCAGAAGCATTCTTACAAGTAAAGAAATTGATGGAAAAAACATATAGTGAAACTGAACAAAATATGTCTGAAAAACAGGGAAAAGGCCAGATTATGTTGCACTTGCCAATGAAGTTCGAAAATCATGTGATGTTGGAGTGGTTGAATCCAAGTCAGATAAAAAGTTACAATCTTTCCTAACAAAGCCGAAGACAAAATCAGAAACTTCTTTGAGTACTCTACAACTACAAGTTTAGTTTAAAGAAATTCCCAATGAAGATGTCGGTCAAGATGAAACTCTATCAGAGGTCATTGCAGTGCTAGAAACTAATGATTATAATTCCAATATTGAATATATTGTGGAAGAAGTGTACACAGCTGTGAACATGCATATGTAAATTAGCCATTATATGCAGGGATTCTAATTTATTTTCATTTTTTCAAATTAAAGTTAACTTTGAACACTTCAAGCTTTGCATAGTGGTTAGACAGAATATGTTAAATGTTCACCTGTGAATAAGTATGATATAGGTTCAGCCTCTTGTTTTTATTTCATTTCATATTGATGGGATATCCTTTTTCTGATAATTATAATATCAACTTGTCAATTTCTTGTCCTATTTACCAAAATGCACAAATCTAACACATTTAAACTTGTAATCTGTGATTATTTAAGAGTATAAGAGAAGGTTTTTGATACAGATCCATGATAGAAGAACCTCAGAAAAATAAACGTATTATTGAGAAGTTTCACTATCTCATTTAGGATATATGATGGACAGAGCCAACAAAAAAAAATCGGCTTATTTTAACACAATCACATATATATTGTTTTCAATTGTTTAGAAGCTGGCTGCAAATTCATATGCTTATTGTAATGGCATTTGTTTTCTTCACTTTTTTTTAACAATAGGATTAACTTAATTTCAATTATTATTTCATTATTCAAACATAAGCTGCATATAAATGATTCAATCCCATACAATAGTATATTTCGGTATGGGGGCATTATAATCATTGCTGTCAGCACTTTGATTAAGATTTGTTTTGGAGTGCACTGTCAAAAAATAAATCAATAGATTATTCTGAAGCTGCTTTGAAAGTTTGATGATCAAATTGACTTTAGAATTTTAACCCTAAAACAATAGGTTATTGGGGGGAAAACAAATTGTCTATTTTTTAATAAAGGAAATGGTAGCTTTACATGGAAAATTAAGCAACAGATAATTTTCATTAAACACTTTAAAAGTATAAAATAGAAAATTGGGGTCACAGACCCTATTCTAAAAAATTTGAGAAAATGTGATTTTCCTCTACAAATTATCTCCCCTTATAACATATGAAATTTCAATAAGTATGAAATACCTCATACAAACTAAAATGAGTTTACTTATTTTATCTAATTTATCACCAATAAATCTTATTAGGTCATTTTGAAAACAAAGTTTTAATTTAAATTCCATTTTAGCCAGATGCACAAAATGCATCGTCCCACCCATCCCCCAAAACCACAATGTACCTTAATTTTATATCTTCAATAAACTCTTTGTTATACCTCTGGAATACTATACATAACTTCTGTATTGATATTTTGGTACTTATTGAGCATTAACACTGCTCTACTGTTTTTCCTATTCACCTTGTCCATTTTCGGCTAAGTGCACATGTACTAAACTTTTGTCCTTATTTTCACCATTTTATCTTAATTTGCCGAAGGTGGATTTTTTATATGTTTTTGTATGAAAACAAAGTTATATCGAAATAAATTAGGGATATTTTTATTTTCTCCCCCAAGGGAGATATTTCCTGTTATATATGTACAATTTTTGCATAAAAGGCCATTTACTGATTTATGGGTATATTAAAGTGTGGCCTGTAAAAAATATATGAGACCAAATATTGAGTATATTATGTTAAATGATACAGTGAAAGTTGATTAATCCTGGATACTATATGAGACAGACACATTTTATGCTATACAAGATATATTGGAGGTTGAAATATTGTAAAATTCATTGTTTTTGCTTCATTATATATTGAAATACTGGATAAATCAAAAAACCCTAATAATTCAGTCAAATAATAAAATTTGAAAAAAATATTTGGTGTGTTAATTGTACTTGGCCAAAGGTATTTCATGGACAAGATTTCATAAGGTTTTGAAAATATCACTATGTTACGAGTTTGCATGATTTTCTGTGAGACAGACACTTAAGTAGAATCGGTTTTGTCACTGTGCAAAATTGAAAGGATAATTAAAAAAATTCCCAATATCACAATTATGTTTCCTTTTTATAATTTATTTAAGTATGCAAAGTTTGTTCAGTATATATTACAAACACAGGTCCAAGACATGGCATACCACACTGTTTAATATCTTGATTGTACATTTTATTATGAAATTCTAGTTTTGTTTAACTTGCATTTTTAAGGTAGAGATGAATACTGGAAGCTTGTCGCCATTTGGTTGTTAATGCCAAACGACATTCTTGAATTTTAAGTTAATACAAATAAAATGAGGGTAATCGCAAGATTGAAAGATAAGATGTTTTATTTCTTCGCTGTCTCGTTAATGGTTTTTTTTATCCTGCACTTATTCTATATGAGCATGCGCAGTCACATTGCATTGACCGGATAATTTTTTGCTATATTTGGTCACTGACAAAGACAGTTTTCTGGTACCTGATTCATGTTTCATGCGACGGTAAGAAACAGTCACAGCATTTATGCTTATAAGCGCGGACTTCACATAATCCAAAACAATAAGAACGACCTTGTTTCTGTTCTTTTTCGATAATTTGACAGTTGTTTTGGGGCTTTTTAATTTTTTTTTTGGAGGGGGGTATTTTCAGTATCAACGAACTGACTCTGATAATGATTTGATTTTGATTTATTGTGCTTAACGCCACTTTCAGCAATATTTCAGCTATATCATGGCGACCTGTTTTAGTGGTGGAAGAAGCCGGAGTACCCGAGTGCACCCTTTTTTGTAATTTTAAAAGCCAGGCGCGAACCCACGCCGTATTGGTGGTGATAGGCTTGTATGAGTTGTTAGGTCATCCAACTACCTAGCTCATTGAGCCACCCGAGCCCTGACTCTGATACTGAAAATTATCGGTCATTGTAATGTCAAACACATGATGTTGTTGATAAAAAAAATATAAATGAACGGGAGTTTTGAAGGTCTCCACAGACATTTTCACTAGTATCAAAGCTCGTCCTATCAGACTCGCTGTCATAATGTAAGAATAATGACTTGTCTCGACTTTCATACAAATATATAATATGCATAGAATATTTTTAATACAATGTGTAATTATGTGTAGATATTTTTTAGAAAAGCTAACAAGACCCACATAGTTGCACAAGCTCTGGGGATCCTACGGAAAGCGAGAGGTATCTTCCGTTTGGTGTGAAAATGCAAGAACTAATGACGGAGAAAATCCGGAAATAACGATTCCGAAATCTGAAATCTGAATTTCGAAGTGTGAAGTCCGAAGTCTGAAGTCTGAAGTCTGAAGATACCTCTCGCTTTCCGTAGAAATCGCCCTTGAAAATTGAAAAAAAAATTGGGAAAAATCCTTGAAATACCCTGGAATTTTATGTTGAAAATTGTGTGGGAACCTTGAGTTACAAACCAGGTGACAAGTCATGAATGAGGAAATGATCGGGAAGTGCTTAATTTGTTCTTACCCCAGTTTGTTTTGTAGGGGTTCATGTTGTATTCGTTATTAGTACCAGTATTATTTATATATAATTACTGCCTTATTGGCGTCCACAACGATTCCCATATCATAATGATGTTCGTGTGGTTTAATAGTAACACAACGGGCGCCACTAGTTGAGCTGGAACTGTCCACCCGTTTGGAGCATCTTGAGTTCGCACCGTTTTTTGTGTGGGGTTCGTATTCCTCAATCTTTAGTTTTCTGTTTTGCGTTTTGCAGACGATTATTTGTCTTTTTGTCATTTTTTTGTTGGCCACGTGTGGCATTTTCTCCAATCGATTGACAGCTTTAGATTACTCCTTTGTTATCTTCATACCTCATTTTTCCTACAGGACGATATTATATCTTATTAATGCCTTCTTCAAATCTGGATTGTAATAGAAAGTATATGTTTAAGAAGGGCTCATGTTTACGTTATTTGTGTTTGCATGTGTCCAACACATATTAACTATATGAGTAACTTGCCCGGTTTCTTGTAAGAGGTAGGAACTGCTTGCCCTTCGGGTCGCTGGGATTTGGTTGGGTCCATGTTGCTCATCTTTTTAGTTTTCTGTGTTGAGGTTGTTGTTTTTTTGTCTTCATCCTGTGTCTTGTGTACCAAATTTTTCAAGTGTCTCTGGATTGTCCATTCTTGATTGCCTCTTCGGTTTTCTCTAACGTTTATTTTGTCAGTTTCTCTGGATTGTCCATTCTTGATTGCCTCTTCGGTTTTCTCTAACGTTTATTTGTCAGTTTTTCTGGATTGTCCATTCTTGATTGCCTCTTCGGTTTTCTCTAACGTTTATTTGTCAGTTTCTCTGGATTGTCCATTCTTGATTGTCTCTTCGGTTTCCTCTAACGTTTATTTGTCAGTTTCTCTGGATTGTCCATTCTTGATTGCCTCTTCGGTTTTCTCTAACGTTTATTTGTCAGTTTCTCTGGATTGTCCATTCTTGATTGCCTCTTCTGTTTTCTCTAACGTTTATTTGTCAGTTTTTCTGGATTGTCCATTCTTGATTGCCTCTTCGGTTTTCTCTAACGTTTATTTGTCAGTTTCTCTGGAATGTCCATTCTTGATTGCCTCTTCGGTTTTCTCTAACGTTTATTTGTCAGTTTCTCTGGATTGTCCATTCTTGATTGCCTCTTCGGTTTTCTCTAACGTTTATTTGTCAGTTTCTCTGGATTGTCCACTCTTGATTGCCTCTTCGGTTTTCTCTAACGTTTATTTGTCAGTTTCTCTGGATTGTCCATTCTTGATTGCCTCTTCGGTTTTCTCTAACGTTTATTTGTCAGTTTCTTTGGAATGTCCATTCTTGATTGCCTCTTCTGTTTTCTCTAACGTTTATTTGTCAGTTTCTCTGGATTGTCCATTCTTGATTGCCTCTTCGGTTTTCTC
Organism: Bathymodiolus septemdierum; assembly: GCA_963383655.1. Taxonomy (NCBI): domain Eukaryota; kingdom Metazoa; phylum Mollusca; class Bivalvia; order Mytilida; family Modiolidae; genus Bathymodiolus; species Bathymodiolus septemdierum. Next base: position 6,533,727 of record OY726521.1, read on the forward strand.
TAACGTTTATTTTCACTTAATAGTGCTTCTGACCTGGTAACCATAACCCCTCCATTTATTTAAATTTTATAGACAATGACTAGTTATATATACAGTAATTAATTGACAATAACTTTATTATATGACAGATTATATTGTTGCATGTTTGTATGTACTTCATCTGTCAGATTTATTTCATTTCTGAACCACCTGATTCTCAAGGGGAAGATAAACCTCACTATGTACATCTAAAAACAACTGTTTTTTTTTTTTTTATGAATGTGTCTGAACATCAAGCGTTGTTGTATAAATATCAGCACGCTATTTTTCGGTCTTCTCCTAGACTTTGGTGTATATAGTTAGTATTGTTGTAGTTTCAAACAACCAAATAAATAAACAAAGAGTTCACATTAACCTCCCATCTGTTTTGCGAAATACAACTTCCGGAGGAAATCTAACCGTTGTTATCTAGTTATCTAGTATTAGGATTTCAGGAGAATTCGAAATCTTCCAAGTTGTTTTAGAGAAATGTATCTCTCGGTTCCTTATCATCTTCTGGGTTTCCCCCAAATCTTGATATAATATCCATAAGGTATATGGGTAAAAGGCAATGTTGATAATATGCGCCATAAAGACTCAAATGTTAGATATATTTGTTGCTAGTTCCTCGGCACTGAGTTTTGATGCTGTATAAAACGTTTTGACCATATTATATATTACGATTGGACCAGAATTGGAGTCATGTTCACACATTTGTCTCCGCTGTCTCTTTATCGGCGAATAACAGAAAGGACTGAGTATGATCCGATTGGATATACATTTGTATATTAATCAATTAACATAGAACAATGACATTCTAAACAGATCATCACGATCGTTTGATAGTTGGACCTATTCAATCGTTGGCTTTCGCTTTAAAGTTGCGAGTTCGATTCCAAGTGTCACGTTTAAAAGTTTGGCAGTGACTTCCGCAAGGTTGGTGGTATTTTCCACCAATAAAAAACCCACAGCAGCGAAATGACTGAAATATTACTGAAAGTCGCGTTTAACGACCACAATTATAAGCTATTACACTTTAAAGGGAGATCATAATGTATTGTTATGTAATTAGCCAGCAGATACAGAACAATCAGATGTTAAAGGGAGATAATTTGTCGTGATTTGGTATATTAGTCACCAGACTCATATCCCTCTGTTATATTACTTCAATATGAAAACATCAAAATTAATTATTAATCTTATCAATAACCATTGATTTCTTCTGATGGAAGTTTGACAACAAAGCAGAAACCGAGGTGATAATAGGAATGGTACTAGTTACTCTATGTTTATTATTGGTCTGCAAGGTGACTAAACCAAATAGTGACTGATATAACATTTGAACATATCTAAGATAAACGTTTAAGTACAATATAAAAATGAAGCCAGATACGCAAAATATCATTGAAACATGAACTCCAAATCTAGTGAGGTAAAGGGTGATAGGACAACGCGAAAATTCCTACTGAATGTCCCCATTAGACGTGTATCTATGTTTGTTGTTTGATGGTGTTTAACGCCACTTTCAACAATATTTCTGTTATATCGTGGCGGTCCGTTTTATTGGTAAAGGAAACCGGAGGACCTGGAGAAAACCATCGACCTGTCGCAAGTCACTGACAAACTTTATCACATAATGTTGTACACCTCGCCCTGATCGAGATTCGAACTCACAACATCAGTGGTGATAGGCACTGATTGCACAGGTAGTTGTAAATCCAACTATCATACGATCACGGCCACGACGGCCCCTTGTGTTGTATCTATATAAAAATACTGCACCGTCAAGAAAACCGTAGCAAAAGAGGTAAATTCGATTATTCCTCACATACATAACCGTTAGTGTAAACATTTATAATACAGTATGATCTGTCAATGTTTGGCTTGGTTTATGGTGGTTATCGTCACTTTCAACAATATTTCAGTTATATCGTGGCGCTTAGTTTTATTGGTGGAGGAAACCGGAGTACCCGGAGAAAACCACCGACCTGTTGCAAGTCACTGACAAACTTTATCACATATTGTTGTATCGAGTAGATCTCACCACGAACGGGGTTCGAACTCACAACTTTAGTGGTGATAGGTACTGATTCACATGTAGTTGTAAATCCAACTACCATACGATTACGACCACGACTGCCTCTGCCAATAGATATACCAAGATAATTTTAAATATAATGTTCATATAAAGCACCAAAACAAGATAATAGAGACAAAAACACCAAGAGGCTGAAAACCGTAACATACAGCCTTAATGCTACGTACATAACACCAAACTGTAACATACAGTCTTAATGCTACGTACATAACACCAAACTGTAACATACAGCCTTAATGCTACGTACATAACACCAAACTGTAACATACAGTCTTAATGCTACGTACATAACATCAAACTGTAACATACAGTCTTAATGCTACGTACATAACACCAAACTGTAACATACAGTCTTAATGCTACGTACATAACATCAAACTGTAACATACAGTCTTAATGCTACGTACATAACATCAAACTGTAACATACAGCCTTAATGCTACGTACATAACACCAAACTGTAACATACAGCCTTAATGCTACGTACATAACACCAAACTGTAACATACAGTCTTAATGCTACGTACATAACATCAAACTGTAACATACAGCCTTAATGCTACGTACATAACATCAAACTGTAACATACAGCCTTAATGCTACGTACATAACACCAAACTGTAACATACAGCCTTAATGCTACGTACATAACACCAAACTGCAACATACAGCCTTAATGCTACGTACATAACACCAAACTGTAACATACAGCCTTAATGCTACGTACATAACAACAAACTGCAACATACAGCCTTAATGCTACGTACATAACACCAAACTGTAACATACAGTCTTAATGCTACGTACATAACACCAAACTGTAACATACAGCCTTAATGCTACGTACATAAAACCAAACTGCAACATACAGCCTTAATGCTACGTACATAACACCAAACTGTAACATACAGCCTTAATGCTACGTACATAACACCAAACTGTAACATACAGCCTTAATGCTACGTACATAACATCAAACTGTAACATACAGCCTTAATGCTACGTACATAACACCAAACTGCAACATACAGCCTTAATGCTACGTACATAACATCAAACTGTAACATACAGCCTTAATGCTACGTACATAACACCAAACGGTAACATACAGTCTTAATGCTACGTACATAACACCAAACTGTAACATACAGCCTTAATGCTACGTACATAACACCAAACTGTAACATACAGCCTTAATGCTACGTACATAACACCAAACTGCAACATACAGTCTTAATGCTACGTACATAACACCAAACTGTAACATACAGTCTTAATGCTACGTACATAACACCAAACTGTAACATACAGCCTTAATGCTACGTACATAACACCAAACTGTAACATACAGCCTTAATGCTACGTACATAACACCAAACTGTAACATACAGCCTTAATGCTACGTACATAACACCAAACTGCAACATACAGCCTTAATGCTACGTACATAACACCAATCTGTAACATACAGTTTTAATGCTACGTACATAACACCAAACTGTAACATACAGCCTTAATGCTAGGTACATAACACCAAACTGCAACATACAGCCTTAATGCTACGTACATAACACCAATCTGTAACATACAGTTTTAATGCTACGTACATAACACCAAACTGTAACATACAGTCTTAATCCTACGTACATAACACCAAACTGCAACATACAGCCTTAATGCTACGTACATAACACCAAACTGTAACATACAGTTTTAATGCTACGTACATAACACCAAACTGTAACATACAGTCTTAATCCTACGTACATAACACCAAACTGCAACATACAGCCTTAATGCTACGTACATAACACCAAACTGCAACATACAGTCTTAATGCTACGTACATAACACCAAACTGTAACATAAAGTCTTAATCCTACGTACATAACACCAAACTGCAACATACAGCCTTAATGCTACGTACATAACACCAAACTGTAACATACAGTCTTAATGCTACGTACATAACATCAAACTGTAACATACAGCCTTAATGCTACGTACATAACACCAAACTACAACATACAGTCTTAATGCTACGTACATAACACCAAACTGTAACATACAGTCTTAATGCTACGTACATAAAATCAAACTGTAACATACAGTCTTAATGCTACGTACATAACATCAAACTGTAACATACAGTCTTAATGCTACGTACATAACATCAAACTACAACATACAGCCTTAATGCTACGTACATAACATCAAACTGTAACATACAGCCTTAATGCTACGTACATAACATCAAACTGTAACATACAGTTTTAATGCTACGTACATAACATCAAACTGTAACATACAGCCTTAATGCTACGTACATAACATCAAACTACAACATACAGCCTTAATGCTACGTACATAACATCAAGCTGTAACATACAGCCTTAATGCTACGTACATAACACCAAACTACAACATACAGTCTTAATGCTACGTACATAACATCAAACTACAACATACAGCCTTAATGCTACGTACATAACATCAAGCTGTAACATACAGCCTTAATGCTACGTACATAACACCAAACTGTAACATACAGTTTTAATGCTACGTACATAACATCAAACTGTAACATACAGTCTTAATGCTACGTACATAACATCAAACTACAACATACAGCCTTAATGCTACGTACATAACATCAAGCTGTAACATACAGCCTTAATGCTACGTACATAACACCAAACTACAACATACAGTCTTAATGCTACGTACATAACATCAAACTACAACATACAGCCTTAATGCTACGTACATAACACCAAACTGTAGCATACAGCCTTAATGTTACGTACATAACACCAAACTGTAACATACAGCCTTAATGCTACGTACATAACACCAAACTGTAGCATACAGTCTTAATGCTACGTACATAACACCAAACTGCAACATACAGTCTTAATGCTACGTACATAACACCAAACTGTAGCATACAGCCTTAATGCTACGTACATAACACCAAACTGCAACATACAGCCTTAATGCTACGTACATAACATCAAACTGTAACATACAGTCTTAATGCTACGTACATAACACCAAACTGTAACATACAGTCTTAATGCTACGTACATAACACCAAACTGTAACATACAGTCTTAATGCTACGTACATAACACCAAACTGTAACATACAGCCTTAATGCTACGTACATAACACCAAACTACAACATACAGTCTTAATGCTACGTACATAACATCAAACTACAACATACAGCCTTAATGCTAGGTACATAACACCAAACTGTAGCATACAGCCTTAATGTTACGTACATAACACCAAACTGTAACATACAGTCTTAATGCTACGTACATAACACCAAACTGTAGCATACAGTCTTAATGCTACGTACATAACACCAAACTGCAACATACAGTCTTAATGCTACGTACATAACACCAAACTGTAGCATACAGCCTTAATGCTACGTACATAACACCAAACTGCAACATACAGCCTTAATGCTACGTACATAACACCAAACTGTAACATACAGCCTTAATGCTACGTACATAACACCAAACTGCAACATACAGCCTTAATGCTACGTACATAACACCAAACTGCAACATACAGCCTTAATGCTACGTACATAACATCAAACTGTAACATACAGCCTTAATGCTACGTACATAACACCAAACTGCAACATACAGCCTTAATGCTACGTACATAACACCAAACTGTAGCATACAGCCTTAATGCTACGTACATAACACCAAACTGCAACATACAGCCTTAATGCTACGTACATAACACCAAACTGTAACATACAGCCTTAATGCTACGTACATAACACCAAACTGCAACATACAACCTTAATGCTACGTACATAACACCAAACTGTAACATACAGCCTTAATGCCACGTACATAACACCAAACTGCAACATACAGCCTTAATGCTACGTACATAACACCAATCTGTAACATACAGTTTTAATGCTACGTACATAACACCAAACTGTAACATACAGCCTTAATGCTAGGTACATAACACCAAACTGCAACATACAGCCTTAATGCTACGTACATAACACCAAACTGTAACATACAGTTTTAATGCTACGTACATAACACCAAACTGTAACATACAGTCTTAATCCTACGTACATAACACCAAACTGCAACATACAGTCTTAATGCTACGTACATAACACCAAACTGCAACATACAGTCTTAATGCTACGTACATAACACCAAACTGTAACATACAGTCTTAATCCTACGTACATAACACCAAACTGCAACATACAGCCTTAATGCTACGTACATAACACCAAACTGTAACATACAGTCTTAATGCTACGTACATAACACCAAACTGTAACATACAGCCTTAATGCTACGTACATAACACCAAACTGTAACATACAGCCATAATGCTACGTACCTAACACCAAACTGCAACATACAGCCTTAATGCTACGTACATAACACCAAACTGTAACATACAGTCTTAATGCTACGTACATAACATCAAACTGTAACATACAGTCTTAATGCTACGTACATAACATCAAACTGTAACATACAGCCTTAATGCTACGTACATAACACCAAACTGTAACATACAGCCTTAATGCTACGTACATAACACCAAACTGTAACATACAGTCTTAATGCTACATACATAACACCAAACTGCAACATACAGCCTTAATGCTACGTACATAACACCAAACTGTAACATACAGCCTTAATGCTACGTACATAACACCAAACTGCAACATACAGCCTTAATGCTACGTACATAACACCAAACTGTAACATACAGCCTTAATGCTACGTACATAACAACAAACTGCAACATACAGCCTTAATGCTACGTACATAACACCAAACTGTAACATACAGTCTTAATGCTACGTACATAACACCAAACTGTAGCATACAGCCTTAATGCTACGTACATAACACCAAACTGCAACATACAGCCTTAATGCTACGTACATAACACCAAACTGTAACATACAGCCTTAATGCTACGTACATAACACCAAACTGCAACATACAGCCTTAATGCTACGTACATAACACCAAACTGTAACATACAGCCTTAATGCTACGTACATAACACCAAACTGCAACATACAGCCTTAATGCTACGTACATAACACCAAACTGTAACATACAGTTTTAATGCTACGTACATAACACCAAACTGTAACATACAGCCTTAATGCTACGTACATAACACCAAACTGCAACATACAGCCTTAATGCTACGTACATAACACCAAACTGTAACATACAGTCTTAATGCTACGTACATAACACCAAACTGTAACATACAGTCTTAATGCTACGTACATAACATCAAACTGTAACATACAGCCTTAATGCTACGTACATAACACCAAACTGTAACATACAGTCTTAATGCTACGTACATAACACCAAACTGTAGCATACAGCCTTAATGCTACGTACATAACACCAAACTGTAACATACAGTCTTAATGCTACGTACATAACATCAAACTGTAACATACAGCCTTAATGCTACGTACATAACACCAAACTGTAACATACAGTCTTAATGCTACGTACATAACACCAAACTGTAACATACAGTCTTAATGCTACGTACATAACATCAAACTGTAACATACAGCCTTAATGCTACGTACATAACACCAAACTGTAACATACAGTCTTAATGCTACGTACATAACACCAAACTGTAGCATACAGCCTTAATGCTACGTACATAACACCAAACTGTAACATACAGTCTTAATGCTACGTACATAACACCAAACTGTAACATACAGCCTTAATGCTACGTACATAACACCAAACTGTAAAATACAGCCTTAATGCTACGTACATAACACCAAACTGCAACATACAACCTTAATGCTACGTACATAACACCAAACTGTAACATACAGCCTTAATGCCACGTACATAACACCAAACTGCAACATACAGCCTTAATGCTACGTACATAACACCAATCTGTAACATACAGTTTTAATGCTACGTATATAACACCAAACTGTAACATACAGCCTTAATGCTAGGTACATAACACCAAACTGCAACATACAGCCTTAATGCTACGTACATAACACCAATCTGTAACATACAGTTTTAATGCTACGTATATAACACCAAACTGTAACATACAGCCTTAATGCTAGGTACATAACACCAAACTGTAACATACAGCCTTAATGCTACGTACATAACACCAAACTGTAACATACAGTTTTAATGCTACGTACATAACACCAAACTACAACATACAGTCTTAATCCTACGTACATAACACCAAACTGCAACATACAGCCTTAATGCTACGTACATAACACCAAACTGCAACATACAGTCTTAATGCTACGTACATAACATCAAACTGTAACATACAGTCTTAATGCTACGTACATAACATCAAACTGTAACATACAGTCTTAATGCTACGTACATAACATCAAACTGTAACATACAGCCTTAATGCTACGTACATAACACCAAACTACAACATACAGTCTTAATGCTACGTACATAACACCAAACTGTAACATACAGTCTTAATGCTACGTACATAACATCAAACTGTAACATACAGTCTTAATGCTACGTACATAACATCAAACTGTAACATACAGTCTTAATGCTACGTACATAACATCAAACTACAACATACAGCCTTAATGCTACGTACATAACATCAAACTGTAACATACAGCCTTAATGCTACGTACATAACATCAAACTGTAACATACAGTTTTAATGCTACGTACATAACATCAAACTGTAACATACAGCCTTAATGCTACGTACATAACATCAAACTACAACATACAGCCTTAATGCTACGTACATAACATCAAGCTGTAACATACAGCCTTAATGCTACGTACATAACACCAAACTACAACATACAGTCTTAATGCTACGTACATAACATCAAACTACAACATACAGCCTTAATGCTACGTACATAACATCAAGCTGTAACATACAGCCTTAATGCTACGTACATAACACCAAACTGTAACATACAGTTTTAATGCTACGTACATAACATCAAACTGTAACATACAGTCTTAATGCTACCTACATAACATCAAACTACAACATACAGCCTTAATGCTACGTACATAACATCAAGCTGTAACATACAGCCTTAATGCTACGTACATAACATCAAACTACAACATACAGCCTTAATGCTAGGTACATAACACCAAACTGTAGCATACAGCCTTAATGTTACGTACATAACACCAAACTGTAACATACAGCCTTAATGCTACGTACATAACACCAAACTGTAGCATACAGTCTTAATGCTACGTACATAACACCAAACTGCAACATACAGTCTTAATGCTACGTACATAACACCAAACTGTAGCATACAGACTTAATGCTACGTACATAACACCAAACTGCAACATACAGCCTTAATGCTAGGTACATAACACCAAACTGCAACATACAGCCTTAATGCTACGTACATAACACCAAACTGCAACATACAGCCTTAATGCTACGTACATAACACCAAACTGTAACATACAGCCTTAATGCTACGTACATAACACCAAACTGTAGCATACAGTCTTAATGCTACGTACATAACACCAAACTGCAACATACAGCCTTAATGCTACGTACATAACACCAAACTGTAACATACAGTTTTAATGCTACGTACATAACACCAAACTGTAACATACAGTCTTAATCCTACGTACATAACACCAAACTGCAACATACAGCCTTAATGCTACGTACATAACACCAAACTGCAACATACAGTCTTAATGCTACGTACATAACACCAAACTGTAACATACAGTCTTAATCCTACGTACATAACACCAAACTGCAACATACAGCCTTAATGCTACGTACATAACACCAAACTGTAACATACAGTCTTAATGCTACGTACATAACATCAAACTGTAACATACAGCCTTAATGCTACGTACATAACACCAAACTACAACATACAGTCTTAATGCTACGTACATAACACCAAACTGTAACATACAGTCTTAATGCTACGTACATAACACCAAACTGTAACATACAGTCTTAATGCTACGTACATAACATCAAACTGTAACATACAGTCTTAATGCTACGTACATAACATCAAACTGTAACATACAGTCTTAATGCTACGTACATAACATCAAACTACAACATACAGTCTTAATGCTACGTACATAACATCAAACTACAACATACAGCCTTAATGCTACGTACATAACATCAAACTGTAACATACAGCCTTAATGCTACGTACATAACATCAAACTGTAACATACAGTTTTAATGCTACGTACATAACATCAAACTGTAACATACAGCCTTAATGCTACGTACATAACATCAAACTACAACATACAGCCTTAATGCTACGTACATAACATCAAACTGTAACATACAGCCTTAATGCTACGTACATAACACCAAACTACAACATACAGTCTTAATGCTACGTACATAACACCAAACTACAACATACAGCCTTAATGCTACGTACATAACATCAAGCTGTAACATACAGCCTTAATGCTACGTACATAACACCAAACTGTAACATACAGTTTTAATGCTACGTACATAACATCAAACTGTAACATACAGTCTTAATGCTACGTACATAACATCAAACTACAACATACAGCCTTAATGCTACGTACATAACATCAAGCTGTAACATACAGCCTTAATGCTACGTACATAACACCAAACTACAACATACAGCCTTAATGCTACGTACATAACATCAAACTACAACATACAGCCTTAATGCTACGTACATAACACCAAACTGTAGCATACAGTCTTAATGCTACGTACATAACACCAAACTGCAACATACAGTCTTAATGCTACGTACATAACACCAAGCTGTAGCATACAGCCTTAATGCTACGTACATAACACCAAACTGTAGCATACAGTCTTAATGCTAGGTACATAACACCAAACTGTAACATACAGCCTTAATGCTACGTACATAATATCAAACTACAACATACAGTCTTAATGCTACGTACATAACATCAAACTGCAACATACAGCCTTAATGCTACGTACATAACATCAAACTGCAACATACAGCCTTAATGCTACGTACATAACATCAAACTACAACATACAGTCTTAATGCTACGTACATAACATCAAACTGCAACATACAGCCTTAATGCTACGTACATAACATCAAACTACAACATACAGTTTTAATGCTACGTACATAACATCAAACTGTAACATACAGCCTTAATGCTACGTACATAACACCAAACTGTAGCATAGTCTTAATGCTACGTACATAACACCAAACTGTAACATACAGCCTTAATGCTACGTACATAACACCAAACTGTAACATACAGCCTTAATGCTACGTACATAACATCAAACTGTAACATACAGCCTTAATGCTACGTACATAATACCAAACTGTAACATACAGTCTTAATGCTACGTACATAACACCAAACTGTAACATGCAGTCTTAATGCTACGTACATAACACCAAACTGTAACATACAGTCTTAATGCTACGTACATAACACCAAACTGTAACATACAGTCTTAATGCTACGTACCTAACACCAAACTGCAACATACAGCCTTAATGCTACGTACATAACACCAAACTGTAACATACAGTCTTAATGCTACGTACATAACACCAAACTGCAACATACAGCCTTAATGCTACGTACATAACATCAAACTGTAACATACAGCCTTAATGCTACGTACATAACATCAAACTGTAACATACAGCCTTAATGCTACGTACATAGCACCAAACTGTAACATACAGCCTTAATGCTACGTACATAACACCAAACTGTAACATACAGCCTTAATGCTACGTACATAACACCAAACTGCAACATACAGACTTAATGCTACGTACATAACATCAAACTGTAACATACAGCCTTAATGCTACGTACATAACATCAAACTGTAACATACAGCCTTAATGCTACGTACATAACACCAAACTGTAACATACAGCCTTAATGCTACGTACATAACATCAAACTGTAACATACAGCGTTAATGCTACGTACATAACATCAAACTGTAACATACAGTCTTAATGCTACGTACATAACACCAAACTGTAACATACAGTCTTAATGCTACGTACATAACATCAAACTGTAACATACAGTCTTAATGCTACGTACCTAACACCAAACTACATCATACAGTCTTAATGCTACGTACATAACATCAAACTACAACATACAGCCTTAATGCTACGTACATAACATCAAGCTGTAACATACAGCCTTAATGCTACGTACATAACATCAAACTGTAACATACAGCGTTAATGCTACGTACATAACATCAAACTGTAACATACAGTCTTAATGCTACGTACATAACACCAAACTGTAACATACAGTCTTAATGCTACGTACATAACACCAAACTGTAACATACAGCCTTAATGCTACGTACATAACACCAAACTGCAACATACAGCCTTAATGCTACGTACATAACACCAAACTGTAACATACAGCCTTAATGCTACGTACATAACATCAAACTGTAACATACAGCCTTAATGCTACGTACATAACAGCAAACTGTAACATACAGTCTTAATGCTACGTACATAACACCAAACTGTAACATACAGCCTTAATGCTACGTACATAACACCAAACTGTAACATACAGCCTTAATGCTACGTACATAACACCAAACTGTAACATACAGTCTTAATGCTACGTACATAACAGCAAACTGTAACATACAGTCTTAATGCTACGTACATAACAGCAAACTGTAACATACAGCCTTAATGCTACGTACATAACACCAAACTGTAACATACAGCCTTAATGCTACGTACATAACACCAAACTGTAACATACAGCCTTAATGCTACGTACATAACACTAAACTGCAACATACAGCCTTAATGCTACGTACATAACACCAAACTGTAACATACAGCCTTAATGCTACGTACATAACACTAAACTGCAACATACAGCCTTAATGCTACGTACATAACACCAAACTGTAACATACAGCCTTAATGCTACGTACATAATATCAAACTACAACATACAGTCTTAATGCTACGTACATAACATCAAACTGCAACATACAGCCTTAATGCTACGTACATAACATCAAACTGCAACATACAGCCTTAATGCTACGTACATAACATCAAACTACAACATACAGTCTTAATGCTACGTACATAACATCAAACTGCAACATACAGCCTTAATGCTACGTACATAACATCAAACTACAACATACAGTTTTAATGCTACGTACATAACATCAAACTGTAACATACAGCCTTAATGCTACGTACATAACACCAAACTGTAGCATAGTCTTAATGCTACGTACATAACACCAAACTGTAACATACAGCCTTAATGCTACGTACATAACACCAAACTGTAACATACAGCCTTAATGCTACGTACATAACATCAAACTGTAACATACAGCCTTAATGCTACGTACATAATACCAAACTGTAACATACAGTCTTAATGCTACGTACATAACACCAAACTGTAACATGCAGTCTTAATGCTACGTACATAACACCAAACTGTAACATACAGTCTTAATGCTACGTACATAACACCAAACTGTAACATACAGTCTTAATGCTACGTACCTAACACCAAACTGCAACATACAGCCTTAATGCTACGTACATAACACCAAACTGTAACATACAGTCTTAATGCTACGTACATAACACCAAACTGCAACATACAGCCTTAATGCTACGTACATAACATCAAACTGTAACATACAGCCTTAATGCTACGTACATAACATCAAACTGTAACATACAGCCTTAATGCTACGTACATAGCACCAAACTGTAACATACAGCCTTAATGCTACGTACATAACACCAAACTGTAACATACAGCCTTAATGCTACGTACATAACACCAAACTGCAACATACAGACTTAATGCTACGTACATAACATCAAACTGTAACATACAGCCTTAATGCTACGTACATAACATCAAACTGTAACATACAGCCTTAATGCTACGTACATAACACCAAACTGTAACATACAGCCTTAATGCTACGTACATAACATCAAACTGTAACATACAGCGTTAATGCTACGTACATAACATCAAACTGTAACATACAGTCTTAATGCTACGTACATAACACCAAACTGTAACATACAGTCTTAATGCTACGTACATAACATCAAACTGTAACATACAGTCTTAATGCTACGTACCTAACACCAAACTACATCATACAGTCTTAATGCTACGTACATAACATCAAACTACAACATACAGCCTTAATGCTACGTACATAACATCAAGCTGTAACATACAGCCTTAATGCTACGTACATAACATCAAACTGTAACATACAGCGTTAATGCTACGTACATAACATCAAACTGTAACATACAGTCTTAATGCTACGTACATAACACCAAACTGTAACATACAGTCTTAATGCTACGTACATAACACCAAACTGTAACATACAGCCTTAATGCTACGTACATAACACCAAACTGCAACATACAGCCTTAATGCTACGTACATAACACCAAACTGTAACATACAGCCTTAATGCTACGTACATAACACCAAACTGTAACATACAGTCTTAATGCTACGTACATAACAGCAAACTGTAACATACAGTCTTAATGCTACGTACATAACAGCAAACTGTAACATACAGCCTTAATGCTACGTACATAACACCAAACTGTAACATACAGCCTTAATGCTACGTACATAACACCAAACTGTAACATACAGCCTTAATGCTACGTACATAACACCAAACTGTAACATACAGTCTTAATGCTACGTACATAACACTAAACTGTAACATACAGCCTTAATGCTACGTACATAACACTAAACTGCAACATACAGCCTTAATGCTACGTACATAACATCAAACTGTAACATACAGCCTTAATGCTACGTACATAACATCAAACTGTAACATACAGCCTTAATGCTACGTACATAACACCAAACTGTAACATACAGTCTTAATGCTACGTACATAACAGCAAACTGTAACATACAGTCTTAATGCTACGTACATAACATCAAACTGTAACATACAGTCTTAATGCTACGTACCTAACACCAAACTGTAACATACAGTCTTAATCCTACGTACATAACACCAAACTGTAACATACAGCCTTAATGCTACGTACATAACACCAAACTGTAACATACAGCCTTAATGCTACGTACATAACACTAAACTGCAACATACAGCCTTAATGCTACGTACATAACATCAAACTGTAACATACAGCCTTAATGCTACGTACATAACACCAAACTGTAACATACAGCCTTAATGCTACGTACATAACACAAAACTGTAACATACAGTCTTAATGCTACGTACATAACACCAAACTGTAACATACAGTCTTAATGCTACGTACATAACACCAAACTGTAACATACAGCCATAATGCTACGTACATAACACTAAACTGCAACATACAGTCTTAATGCTACGTACATAACACCAAACTGTAACATACAGCCTTAATGCTACGTACATAACACCAAACTGCAACATACAGCCTTAATGCTACGTACCTAACACCAAACTGTAACATACAGTCTTAATCCTACGTACATAACATCAAACTGTAACATACAGTCTTAATGCTACGTACATAACACCAAACTGTAGCATACAGCCTTAATGCTACGTACATAACACCAAACTGTAACATACAGCCTTAATGCTACGTACATAACATCAAACTGTAACATACAGCCTTAATGCTACGTACATAACACCAAACTGTAACATACAGTCTTAATGCTACGTACATAACACCAAACTGTAACATACAGTCTTAATGCTACGTACATAACACCAAACTGTAGCATACAGCCTTAATGCTACGTACATAACACTAAACTGCAACATACAGCCTTAATGCTACGTACATAACACCAAACTGTAACATACAGCCTTAATGCTACGTACATAACACCAAACTGTAACATACAGCCTTAATGCTACGTACATAACATCAAACTGTAACATACAGCCTTAATGCTACGTACATAACACCAAACTGTAACATACAGCCTTAATGCTACGTACATAACACAAAACTGTAACATACAGTCTTAATGCTACGTACATAACACCAAACTGTAACATACAGTCTTAATGCTACGTACATAACACCAAACTGTAACATACAGCCTTAATGCTACGTACATAACACCAAACTGTAACATACAGCCTTAATGCTACGTACATAACACCAAACTGTAACATACAGCCTTAATGCTACGTACATAACATCAAACTGTAACATACAGCCTTAATGCTACGTACATAACACCAAACTGTAACATACAGCCTTAATGCTACGTACATAACACAAAACTGTAACATACAGTCTTAATGCTACGTACATAACACCAAACTGTAACATACAGTCTTAATGCTACGTACATAACACCAAACTGTAACATACAGTCTTAATGCTACGTACATAACACTAAACTGTAACATACAGTCTTAATGCTACGTACATAACACCAAACTGTAACATACAGTCTTAATGCTACGTACATAACACCAAACTGTAACATACAGTCTTAATGCTACGTACATAACACCAGTGTGGACAATAACATAATTTCTCCGTCTGACTCATTAATCTGTTTTAATAACAGAAGGATAAATCATTTGATAATTTCTATTTCGTTTTATTGTAAAATAAATAGATTAATTTAATAAAATAAATAAATAAATCGTAAATGGTCAGACATTATGGAATGATAAACATTGGCTTCAATAACATTAAGATACGTCTTTATATATCGATTATTCGTTCTAGATACAGGATGTTGATCCATGGGATCCAAGACTTGTGACATTTGTTTATATCCAGCAGTATGTTTAACTAAAATATTCTTTTCTTTTAAATATTGTTTATAGAATGTATCGTCTTTGATAAGTATTCTCCCCATGTAAGTTGTTTTCCTTATTTGCCAGTCGTTCTTCAATGTCGTACACTCTCCATAGCCATGATCGTTTCTGTAATAGATAATAATTAAAAGTAGTGGAATTAATAATATGATGCTTTATTATCACAACAATAAACGTCGTCTATATTTTGAGTGAGTAGTTGTTGTTTAACTCCAACTCAGCAATTTGTCAGCTATATCATGGCGAGAAAAAGTTAATTTTCAATGATGATGAGGTCCACTTTGTACTAGACCAACACGCTTAGTTGGATTTTTTGCTATAGTGCTAGTTCACTGAAACAACAGCCGCGGATAGACATGTCGCTCCACTTGGACGCATCATTCTGATTCCTGGCCAGACAGTCTTTGCTCTTTCTTCTTAATGTTGCATGCTTAGCAGAGAAGCAGCAAATATCAATTTTATAATTTTTGGTTTGACCCGATGGCGGCTCGAACCCACGATCTACCACACTCGAGCCGAGAACGCTAACCATAACACAACCGATGTGGTTTCTATATTTTGAAAACGTGCTAAATATGCAAAGTTTATAGTAAACATGTACAAAGTCAGGATTGGTGTCGTTATAACAACAATATTATTTCACCCGTATTTTGATGTTTTCTTAAAATTATTGATAATCTGCATCTGGGGAAATACAATTCTACAGTAACACACCAAGTAACATGAGAACGACAAAGATACCTAGATGTAGTGTTTATCGACGGGAGTAGAGAGTACCGAACAACAACAGGAGTAGAGAGTACCGCTCAACAACAGGAGTAGAGAGTACCGCTCAACAACAGGAGTAGAGAGTACCGCTCAACAACAGGAGTAGAGAGTACCGCTCAACAACAGGATTAGAGAATACCGCTCAACAACAGGAGTAGAGAGTACCGCTCAACAACAGGAGTAGATAGTACCACTCAACATCAGGAGTAGAGAATATCTCTCAACAACAGGAGTAGAGAGTACCGCTCAACAACAGGAGTAGAGAGTATCGCTCAACAACAGGAGTAGAGAGTACCGCTCAACAATAGGCTAGTGGTCTTATCGACGGGAGTCGAGAGTACCGCTCAACAACAGGAGTGGAGAGTACGGCTCATCAAGGTTGGGTTTTCAGCTGTCTGTCAAGCTATATATAGCTAGTCCACGTGCAAGGGGGCGGATCCAATCTGTCAATCTATCATAGGCGTCTATTATTCATGTTATTGTTTTTTTTAATACTTATTATTGTTGTTAATTAAATTTCAAGCTTCAAAAATCTTTATATTTTTAAAGCCTTAAATGAAACAAAGAATATTCTCACACTTTCAAGACTATCTGATCCAATATATTAGTCACCAATATGAGGACCTCCTTTATTGTAATAGTTCTCAATATATTTTGTCTACATATAAGTCAGCATAATAATGATAAAAATCTTTATATTTTTAAAGCCTTAAATGAAACAAAGAATATTCTCACACTTTCAAGACTATCTGATCCAATATATTAGTCACCAATATCAGAACCTCCTTTATTGTAATAGTTCTCAATATATTTTGTCTACATATAACAGTCAGCATAATAATAATAATAATAATAATAATGTTGTGTTAGCAATGACTATGCCATATAGTGGTCAGGGTTGAAGATACAGTGCACTCCCCTTCGGGTCGTGCACTATGTCTTCAACGCTGACCACTATATTGGCATAGTCATTGCTAACACAACATTATTATATAAGTAGTTACTTGACTACATTCCATTATTATTAATATCACCCAGGTCTAGCATACTTTTAGCTATCAATAGTATATAGTAACTTACCATCAAGACTAAGGCCATGATCGTTTTTAGTGTCACCCTGGTCCACCATACTTTTAGTTAACAATATTATATAGTAACTTACCATCAAGACTAAGAGCATTATGGTTGTTAGTGTCACCCCGGTCCACCATACTTTTAGCTAACAATACTATATAGTAACTTACCATCAAGACTAAGACCATTATCGTTGTTAGTGTCACCCCGGTCCACCATACTTTTAGTTAACAATATTATATAGTAACTTACCATCAAGACTAAGGGCATTATCGTTATTAGTGTCACCCCGGCCCACCATACATTTAGTTAACAATATTATATAGTAACTTACCATCAAGACTAAGGCCATTATCGTTGTTGGTGTCACCCCGGCCCACCATACTTTTAGTTAACAATATTATATAGTAACTTACCATCAAGACTAAGGCCATTATCGTTGTTGGTGTCACCCCGGCCCACCATACTTTTAGTTAACAATATTATATAGTAACTTACCATCAAGACTAAGGCCATTATCGTTGTTAGTGTCACCCCGGTCCACCATACTTTTAGCTACAAAATCAGCAAGTTGTCGAGGGAATTGTATTTCGTTGACATAAAAGTTAGCTATTTCGGACACATCTAAGATATTATTTCTATCTGTGTCACCCATATTGTGTATAGTCCAAGCGAGATCAAAATCACTGACGGGATCTTTTGACAGAACGGCCTGAAATAAAAATAGAAAAAAAATTGATGTAGTCGTAGATATAATGGTATGAAATGAAGACAGAAAAATAATTATGGAAAAGTGGAATACAAGGCAAGTGTTGGAAGCTGCTTAGATCACTTTATAGTCATTTCTCAAACAAAGTTCTGTTTGGCGATATCGAAAGCGAATTTTTCGATGAAGACTGTGGTCAAGCAGGAGTTTGTCCTATATCCAACCATGATTTCTGTTCTGACGAACGATTTAGTAGATATGCTAAAAACAGAAATATGGGTGTTGAACTAGCCTCTCAGATCATTAACTGTCTGTTGTTTGATGATGACATTCTCTTTCTGTACAAACCAGAAGCTGAGTTGCAAGCCCTTTTAAATATTACTGGAGATTTTGACACAAAGTGGAATCTAAAATTTATTTCAGACAAATCTAAAGTAAAGATGATAGGCATAATTATTGATCATAATAAAGAATGATCATTGGGTAACAATGTTTTAAAGGAAACCAATGAATATAAATATCTAGGTGTATATTTTTCCAGATATCTGAATTTTAGCTACCATATAAACTGTTATCTTACAGATAATTCTGAGAAAAAAGTATAATTATATAATAAAGCTGTTAGGTGAACATCGTTCTTTCAATCGTATTTCTTTTGGTGATGCTTTATGGAAATATATTATTTGTCCATCAATTGCTCATGACTGTGAAGGTTATATACCATCCTTCCAATACAAATATAGCATCATTAGAGTCGTGGCATCATTAGAGTCGTGGCAATATTAGAGTCGTGGCATCATTAGAGTCGTGGCAAATATTAGAGTCGTGGCAATATTAGAGTCGTGGCATCATTAGAGTCGTGGCAATATTAGAGACGTGGCATCATTAGAGTCGTGGCAATATTAGAGTCGTGGCATCATTAGAGTCGTGGCAATATTAGAGTCGTGGCATCATTAGAGTCGTGGCAATATTAGAGTCGTGGCATCATTAGAGTCGTGGCAATATTAGAGTCGTGGCAATATTAGAGTCGCCAAGTTGATTCTAAACACCATTATGAACATCCCAAAATCAGCTTTATTCTTAGAATTGGGATTGAAACCGATAAATGATTAGACAGACAGAGGGTTTCCTACTTTGCTAGGGTTAAGAATCTACCGATCACAAGACTGTGCAAATTAGTTCTCATGGCAGTATAATATAGTAATACTTCATCTGGTTGGAAATACTTAGACCATTTGAAATTCGCTTTTAATAATATTGGTCAGAAAAGAGAATTCGATTGTGTTAATAAAAATTGTAGTCTTGAATTTTTAAAAAATGTTTATATATTTCAAGGTAAACTACCGTTCTTGTCTAATATTGTAGAATTTCAGTCGCCAAGGTTAAAATTACTAGCAAGAACTAGTAATCTTGCTCTGAACACTACGCTTAATAGAATGCAGTTACTGACAGTCCGGTATGCGAAGCGTGTCCTTATTATGCCACTGAACCTCTTTAACACTTTTTAGCAAGTCTTTACCCTATCGATATATAAAGGATGTTTAATCACCTACTTACTTTCAGTAATCACATTTTCCCTCTTTTATATACAACTAGATATTTAATTGAGTCTCTGGAATAACATCCATCAGATACACTCACAGTTAAAAATGTTTGGTTGCAAGTAAGCCAATGGGCCTAAAGAGAATAGAATATGCGTTCTTGATTTCCGTATGCAGGCTAAAGTTATTTTGTTATTTGTTTTGAATGACTATTACAATTTCTGTGTAAAACCATAAGTGTTTCTAGCTCCTATTTATACGGTGCTATTTTATGGTTGTGTTTATCTTTTTGGTTCTGAAAAAACTTTTTTCTATTATGTTATGACCATCATGATATCTAATGATGTAAATTTTATTTGTTTGTTAAGTTTCCTTACCTTAAAGTAGAGGCTGGAGAGAAATATTAAAGTAATGAAGCTTGATGTGCTTTTCTTCATGTTAGACAAGGAAATCTGTAAAAAAAAAAAAAAAAACTTACTAAGAGTGGTATGTAAATTAATTAAGAATAGTACTACTTACTTATCAAGTATACGTCTTATCCAGTATATGTCTTATCCAGTATATGTCTTATCCAGTATACGTCTTATCCAGTATACGTCTTATCCAGTATACGTCTTATCCAGTATACGTCTTATCCAGTATACATCTTATCCAGTATACGTCTTATCCAGTATACGTCTTATCCAGTATACGTCTTATCAAGTATACGTCTTATCCAGTATATGTCTTATCCAGTATATGTCTTATCCAGTATATGTCTTATCCAGTATATGTCTTATCCAGTATACGTCTTATCCAGTATACGTCTTATCCAGTATACGTCTTATCCAGTATACGTCTTATCCAGTATACATCTTATCCAGTATACGTCTTATCAAGTATACGTCTTATCCAGTATACGTCTTATCAAGTATACGTCTTATCATGTATAGCATATTATTAATTAACTTTGATTTATTAGCCTTTATATGATCAAATCTGTCAATACAATATAAAAACTTTCATTGGGCCAATACGGCGAAAACCAGTCCAATACGGATATTTTCCGTATTGGCCCAATTCCAGTCAGTCCAATAACAACTAGATCGGAATCCGCTAGACATTTCGACAATTGCAAGGAAAAATCCCGAGAGATATTGGACTGGTTAATTAATAAAGGTATCATTACGCGATGTTTTTCATATTGGCCTAGTTATAGGTCCTCGGTCTGCTGTATTGGCGTTCGGCTGCGCCTCGGGCCAATACAGCAGGCCTCGGACCTATAACTAGGCCAATATGAAAAACATCACGTAATAATACTATATTATCAAGTATGTCTTATCAAGTATACGTCTTATCAAGTATATGTCTTATCAAGTATATGTCTTATCCAGTATACATTTTATCAAGTATACGTCTTATCAAGCATAGCGTATTATCAAGTATACATCTTATCAAGTATACGTCTCATCAAGTATACGTCTTATCAAGAATACGTCTTATCAAGTATACATCTTATCAAGTATACGTCTTATCAAGTATGCATCTTTATCAAGTATACATCTTATCAAGTATGCATCTTTATCAAGTATACGTCTTATCAAGTATGCATCTTTATCAAGTATACGTCTTATCAAGTATGCATCTTTATCAAGTATACATCTTATCAAGTATACGTCTTATCAAGGATGCATCTTTATCAAGTATACATCTTATCAAGTATACGTCTTATCAAGGATGCATCTTTATCAAGTATACGTCTTATCAAGTATACGTCTTATCAAGGATGCATCTTTATCAAGTATACATCTTATCAAGTATACATCTTATCAAGTATACATCTTATCAAGGTCGTTGATCCTCTTCATTAAAACAAACAACAAAATATTTTGATGTGAAATATAGATGTTTATCTTTTCATTTGGAGCAATTGAATTCCGGGTCTAGTTATACCCAGAAACGGAGGAAATTTTATTCCGGCATGGATGTAAGTATGCGAAAATAGAAGGTCAATATACTAACTGACCGCAGTAGTCATGTCACATCGCCTGGTGCTCTATGGGTATTTTCACCCTCTGTCTATCGTGTCATTGCTTAATCTCATTAGTAATGTGTACTGCTTATATATAGTTAGCTGTCTTTCGATTGAGTTGGCTATGTCATAATATATGATATCTCCAACACTCCAGATAATCACACTAACTATTACATGAAGTAGGTTTCTGCTTGTTACGTCATCCAGTCTGTTTAACGTCCGTCGTCTGAATAGTTTTATTAATAAAAGACCAGCAAGGTATGTACTGCTTGCTATTCTCTCGTTTATTGCTTTACAAATCCCGCTCAGACGAGATGTACTCGATACAACATTATGTGATAAAGTTTGTCAGTGACTTGTGGCAGGACGGTGGTTTTCTGTGGGTACTCCGGTTTCCTCCACCAATGAAACTGATCACCACGATATAACTGAAATATTGTTGAAAGTGGCGTTAAACACCATCACCACGGGTACGTATTGTTTGTCCCCTCCCCTCAATAACGTCTGATTTTATCACGACCTTTAACACATATAAATAATTTAAGTCATTCTAATGGTAATCTGTTATATATTTCTCTTTGATAATAGTCAGCTGTTCTGTCTCCGTCATGTAGACTACATTAATCAACACATATTTTATATATTCATTCCACGATCTATAGTATAATAATACTAGTATTGTAATGTTTCCCCTCACGACTTAAATGATTGAAAATATTTACCAGTGACACAAGAATCAAATTAATGCCAAATTAAATATTTACGAGTTTCTATCACCTTAGGTTGCATTGTTTACGTTTGTGTATCACGAAATAATTATAATTATTATTTTATTCTACTAAAGTGCATAATCACGATTTATCATTACAGAAATTTCTCTACGAATGTATTTCAACAATTTTAACAAAAATATATGATTTAGCAATCGATGTCAACGTAAATCAAGACGTAACACTTGTACAGGTAAATTAAAATGGACGGGTTTTTTTGTACTATTATTTCAAATTAGAAAAGTCTAAACAATCTTGGTAGCTTGTGAGATTGATATTAACACATGGTGTAGAAATCGAATACTACATACATAGCAGTAATTCATTTGTTAAAATAAATATACATATGTTTAGGCAGTGGCGTCATATTATTTTTCATATTATCAAGAAATGGTTCATTAACGGTTGTTAGGATTCCTGTGAACTATAGTTGTCAAACTATAATATGTTTAATTTCTTATTACTATTACCATTTTTATAGATATAAACAGAAAAGGAACAAAAAAAAATGTAGACAATTAAAAGTCGAAAAAAATATGATTTAATACGACATAATGTATATTTTTACCATAAATTATGTCAATATTGTATAAGTGTGAAACTTTATCACAAAATTTGTTTTATCATTCATTATTTTTTTTTGGTTAAATTCACTTGCAAATTAAATTTATATAAAAATATTAATCTAAATAATAATTAAAATATTTATTTTGTATGAAACTCATATATATTTGAAGCCATTTTTATAAGCAATTTCAACCAACATAACAAATATTTATTAATAAACTTACATAATTAGAAAGTGTTTTATCCAGAGTTGATGCTATGTCTAAACTGTCCAAGCAAGTTATATACTGCTATACGTAGATCCAGCGTATAAATTATGAAATAATATTTTAAGGGATCGTTAATAGATCTTATCAAATACATATTACTTGTCTAAATCTATCATGATTGAGGTCTTTAGGGAGAGACATCTTGGAACTTGCTAAATGATGTGATTCATACCAAAGGTGTCGTAACTATCTGTTAACAACCGTCCTATAATAATATACTTACAGACTCTAAATAGAGAGGGAAAATATCTGTTAACAACCGTCCTATAATAATATACTTACAGACTCTAAATAGAGAGGGAAAATATCTGTTAACAACCGTCCTATAATAATATACTTACAGACTCTAAATAGAGAGGGAAAATATCTGTTAACAACCGTCCTATAATAATATACTTACAGACTCTAAATAGAGAGGGAAAATATCTGTTAACAACCGTCCTATAATAATATACTTACAGACTCTAAATAGAGAGGGAAAATATCTGTTAACAACCGTCCTATAATAATATACTTACAGACTCTAAATAGAGAGGGAAAATATCTGTTAACAACCGTCCTATAATAATATACTTACAGACTCTAAATAGACAGGGAAAATATCTGTTAACAACCGTCCTATAATAATATACTTACAGACTCTAAATAGACAGGGAAAATATCTGTTAACAACCGTCCTATAATAATATACTTACAGACTCTAAATAGAGAGGGAAAATATCTGTTAACAACCGTCCTATAATAATATACTTACAGACTCTAAATAGAGAGGGAAAATATCTGTTAACAACCGTCCTATAATAATATACTTACAGACTCTAAATAGAGAGGGAAAATATCTGTTAACAACCGTCCTATAATAATATACTTACAGACTCTAAATAGAGAGGGAAAATATCTGTTAACAACCGTCCTATAATAATATACTTACAGACTCTAAATAGAGAGGGAAAATATCTGTTAACAACCGTCCTATAATAATATACTTACAGACTCTAAATAGAGAGGGAAAATATCTGTTAACAACCGTCCTATAATAATATACTTACAGACTCTAAATAGACAGGGAAAATATCTGTTAACAACCGTCCTATAATAATATACTTACAGACTCTAAATAGACAGGGAAAATATCTGTTAACAACCGTCCTATAATAATATACTTACAGACTCTAAATAGAGAGGGAAAATATCTGTTAACAACCGTCCTATAATAATATACTTACAGACTCTAAATAGAGAGGGAAAATATCTGTTAACAACCGTCCTATAATAATATACTTACAGACTCTAAATAGAGAGGGAAAATATCTGTTAACAACCGTCCTATAATAATATACTTACAGACTCTAAATAGACAGGGAAAATATCTGTTAACAACCGTCCTATAATAATATACTTACAGACTCTAAATAGACAGGGAAAATATCTGTTAACAACCGTCCTATAATAATATACTTACAGACTCTAAATAGACAGGGAAAATATCTGTTAACAACCGTCCTATAATAATATACTTACAGACTCTAAATAGAGAGGGAAAATATCTGTTAACAACCGTCCTATAATAATATACTTACAGACTCTAAATAGACAGGGAAAATATCTGTTAACAACCGTCCTATAATAATATACTTACAGACTCTAAATAGAGAGGGAAAATATCTGTTAACAACCGTCCTATAATAATATACTTACAGACTCTAAATAGAGAGGGAAAATATCTGTTAACAACCGTCCTATAATAATATACTTACAGACTCTAAATAGAGAGGGAAAATATCTGTTAACAACCGTCCTATAATAATATACTTACAGACTCTAAATAGAGAGGGAAAATATCTGTTAACAACCGTCCTATAATAATATACTTACAGACTCTAAATAGAGAGGGAAAATATCTGTTAACAACCGTCCTATAATAATATACTTACAGACTCTAAATAGACAGGGAAAATATCTGTTAACAACCGTCCTATAATAATATACTTACAGACTCTAAATAGACAGGGAAAATATCTGTTAACAACCGTCCTATAATAATATACTTACAGACTCTAAATAGAGAGGGAAAATATCTGTTAACAACCGTCCTATAATAATATACTTACAGACTCTAAATAGAGAGGGAAAATATCTGTTAACAACCGTCCTATAATAATATACTTACAGACTCTAAATAGAGAGGGAAAATATCTGTTAACAACCGTCCTATAATAATATACTTACAGACTCTAAATAGACAGGGAAAATATCTGTTAACAACCGTCCTATAATAATATACTTACAGACTCTAAATAGACAGGGAAAATATCTGTTAACAACCGTCCTATAATAATATACTTACAGACTCTAAATAGACAGGGAAAATATCTGTTAACAACCGTCCTATAATAATATACTTACAGACTCTAAATAGAGAGGGAAAATATCTGTTAACAACCGTCCTATAATAATATACTTACAGACTCTAAATAGACAGGGAAAATATCTGTTAACAACCGTCCTATAATAATATACTTACAGACTCTAAATAGAGAGGGAAAATATCTGTTAACAACCGTCCTATAATAATATACTTACAGACTCTAAATAGACAGGGTAAATATCTGTTAACAACCGTCCTATAATAATATACTTACAGACTCTAAATAGACAGGGTAAATATCCAAAAGGAGGTGTAAAACACAGGATGATCAAGTAGATATATATATATAATGATATTGTAAGACAAAAAAGCAAAGGTATCTAAATTAAAAACCAATTATATATTTTATATTTGATATCATCTTTAGAATCATATATATATATATATATAATGGAAAAACATATTACACTGTCGGATTAATTCTAAAATCCAATCGAAAAATCTTAGAAAGAGACAAAATCTATACCATATACACATATACATGACCGTTTAATTTCCTGGAACAGACATTTCTATAAAAAGTGGGGGCTTAAATTAGCGTTTTAGACCAATGGGAATTATATATTTGTATATTGCGACAAACGATGGTTTAATGCGATTGTAAAAAATACATTGCATCACCAGGCTCAGCTTCCCCATGTCCATATTTCTCCAGTTATGCAGTTGTTTTTTAACGGAATATATTAATGGAGAAATGCAACGTTTGTTGTTTCATAGCATGTAATGACAAGCATGAGATGGTTTTTTTTTCTGTTTATATATTTACTTCAAATTTTGTTGAAAATGCTATAAAAAAAAATACTATTCAAAGATAATTCACGTGGCTTCATATGCTTACACTTTCTTTCTGCTTCTTTCCTTAATATGTCTGAACCTAAGTACATATGTTAACGGAAACAAGAACCACGTGTATGTATCCACGGTACAGTCATTTGGCTTGTAAGATAATCTTCATTTTTAGATATAGGGTAGGGTCATTAAGTAATAGTCTATGCAAGATTTCGGTTCATTTTTAGATATAGGGTAGGGTCATTAAGTAATAGTCTATGACAAATCTTCTAGATCTAAATATTCTTAGATAATCTTCAGATCAATGGATTCCATCAAACATATTTTGTCAATGTTAATTTACATCAAAACATCCCACATGTTGATGTGTAATAACGGAGGGGGTTTCAGAATTATAAAAATGATTGACAGACTATTTGATTGAAATTTATGTGTTATTACCTCGTATCTAGTAACATTGTGCTAAATGTGTTTCTTGTAGACAAAATAGAAATATTTGTTGTATATATAGATCTAGACAATTCCCAAGTTACCATCACAAAAAAAAAGAAAAAAAAGAAAAAGGTATGAAACGGGAACAAATTCCACTTAATGACTAAAAAACATTCCAATGAATTTCGAATAAAAACGTAGATATTTACCACGTTTCTGGAATAAATTTCATCAGGTACCAGCACTCAAAGTGAAAGATTGAAAAGACAAAGCTCAAAGCGAAAGACTGAAAAGACAAAACTCAAAGTGAAAGATTGAAAAGACAAAGCTCAAAGTGAAAGATTGAAAAGACAAAGCTCAAAGTGAAAGATTGAAAAGACAAAGCTCAAAGTGAAAGATTGAAAAGACAAAGCTCAAAGTGAAAGATTGAAAAGACAAAGCTCAAAGTGAAAGATTGAAAAGACAAAGCTCAAAGTGAAAGATTGAAAAGACAAAGCTCAAAGCGAAAGACTGAAAAGACAAAACTCAAAGTGAAAGATTGAAAAGACAAAGCTCAAAGTGAAAGATTGAAAAGACAAAGCTCAAAGTGAAAGATTGAAAAGACAAAGCTCAAAGTGAAAGATTGAAAAGACAAAGCTCAAAGTGAAAGATTGAAAAGACAAAGCTCAAAGTGAAAGATTGAAAAGACAAAGCTCAAAGTGAAAGATTGAAAAGACAAAGCTCAAAGCGAAAGACTGAAAAGACAAAACTCAAAGTGAAAGATTGAAAAGACAAAGCTCAAAGTGAAAGATTGAAAAGACAAAGCTCAAAGTGAAAGATTGAAAAGACAAAGCTCAAAGTGAAAGATTGAAAAGACAAAGCTCAAAGTGAAAGATTGAAAAGACAAAGCTCAAAGTGAAAGATTGAAAAGACAAAGCTCAAAGTGAAAGATTGAAAAGACAAAGCTCAAAGTGAAAGATTGAAAAGACAAAGCTCAAAGCGAAAGACTGAAAAGACAAAACTCAAAGTGAAAGATTGAAAAGACAAAGCTCAAAGTGAAAGATTGAAAAGACAAAGCTCAAAGTGAAAGATTGAAAAGACAAAGCTCAAAGTGAAAGATTGAAAAGACAAAGCTCAAAGTGAAAGATTGAAAAGACAAAGCTCAAAGTGAAAGATTGAAAAGACAAAACTCAAAGTGAAAGATTGAAAAGACAAAGCTCAAAGTGAAAGATTGAAAAGACAAAGCTCAAAGCGAAAGACTGAAAAGACAAAACTCAAAGTGAAAGATTGAAAAGACAAAGCTCAAAGTGAAAGATTGAAAAGACAAAGCTCAAAGTGAAAGATTGAAAAGACAAAGCTCAAAGTGAAAGATTGAAAAGACAAAGCTCAAAGTGAAAGATTGAAAAGACAAAGCTCAAAGTGAAAGATTGAAAAGACAAAACTCAAAGTGAAAGATTGAAAAGACAAAGCTCAAAGTGAAAGATTGAAAAGACAAAACTCAAAGTGAAAGATTGAAAAGACAAAACTCAAAGTGAAAGATTGAAAAGACAAAACTCAAAGTGAAAGATTGAAAAGACAAAACTCAAAGTGAAAAATTGAAAAGACAAAGCTCAAAGTGAAAGATTGAAAAGACAAAGCTCAAAGTGAAAGATTGAAAAGACAAAACTCAAAGCGAAAGATTGAAAAGACAAAACTCAAAGTGAAAGATTGAAAAGACAAATCATTTAAAAGTCATTGGGATCAAGAAATTCAAAGGGACTGAATGAGATGACGAATATAGGATGTCCCCTATACCTGAGGGAGGAGAACTTTAGTATTAATAATAATTACACAAAGTTGAGATTAAAACAAAGAGTTCAATCTGGAAAGAAAATGTTCTTTGAAATAAAGACAAGTATACATTTATTTTGGCGTGACCAACATGATGGAGCCAAAACAAGCCTCACCGGCGATTCAGGCGTGACCAACATGATGAAACCAAACAAGCCTCACCGGCGATTCAGGCGAGACCAACATGATGGAACCAAACAAGCCTCACCGGCGATTCAGGCGTGACCAACATGATGAAACCAAACAAGCCTCACCGGCGATTCAGGCGAGACCAACATGATGGAACCAAACAAGCCTCACCGGCGATTCAGGCGTGACCAACATGATGGAACCAAACAAGCCTCACCGCCGATTCAGGCGTGACCAACTTGATGAAACCAAACAAGCCTCACCGGCGATTCAGGCGTGACCAACATGATGGAACCAAGCAAGCTTCACCGGCGATTCAGACGTGACCAACATGATGGAACCAAGCAAGCTTCACCGGCGATTCAAACAAATATCTACAATGAACACATTAACACTATGATCTTCGCTACATAAAACTAGAGGCTCACATCAGGATATACTGCTCATCTGGTAAAGAAGGTTTGTAAGACTAATGTTTGTCGAAGTTTCACCAATTAATAGATGTGAGTGTTATACTTGAAATATATGATAGCTGGAAATAATAATTTTGAAATCGTATTGTTTCATATTACAGCTCTTGTTCTTTTGGTTCCAGAAATATAGAGTTTATGTACCTTACCACAAATAACATGCATGAACATCGCCGGGATGTGAATTTATTCAAGTTGTAATTAAAATATTTGAAATCCAATTGTTTCATGTAATTGTTGCTCTTCTTATTCTAGAGAAGTATGGTTACAAGATGCTGCACAGTAAATAATGAAGCATTTTCATTGCTGGGTTTTTAGAAGAGTTTATTTAATATCTCCATTTTAGACCCTCTGTCACTTAACAACCCCCATTGGCGAATCAGCTTCTTTTGTAGAAATCTACATCTTCTCTTCCCAATGACTATTTCTGTCAACTTTGCTTCCAGTTGGTTGATGGAGATTAAAATGTGAAAAATGTTAATAGAACAAAATGTCCCCAGACTTGGGTACTCTGTGACTAGGTGACATATATTCTAGTATATCATATTGATAACACTGTGTCTCAATAAAATCTGCATATAAACTATCATAAACATCAACCGAATGACTTTTGTGACCCACTTATCAGAATACGAAAGACGTAATTTGCATATTTTTGTACTTTAAAATAATATAAAATCAAAGATTGTCTTATCATTAGAATTATAAAGTGTTTTCCACATTTTATTTGTAATTTGTTGATACAATGATATATCATTTTGTCATTATATTTTAATTGACTACCATAATTTTCAAAATTTACAACATTTTTTCATAATGTAATTATCAAAAGAATGATCGATTAATGTTATTAAAAATGACATTAACGTCGAAAAAATATATTTAGCCTTTTTTTGGCTGTGGATAAGGAGCTGACAATTTAAGACTAAATTCTACATAATACTATAAAGGTATGTATATTAATCAAGAAAATCAGTGTATTTCATATCTATTGATTGATTGATTGATTGGTGTTTAACGTCCAGCGAGCAATTTTTCAGCTATATTCAGGACGAGAACATTTAAAAATTTAAACGCCACGGGACTCGAAACAAGGAAAGGTGATGGGTAGGGACGGATAATTTAACCAGTGCAACAGGGCTCCTATGGACCACTCATCATGAGCATAATGCTCATAATGAGCTGTAACACTGGATTATTTAACGTGCGGAGAGGTTGGCAATCTCTCAACACGGGACCTCGGTTTTATTTACGTCTCATCCGAAGGACGGGTTGGTTGTGAATTTATACATCTCGCACAACCGACGGACGCCCCTTCAAGCCGAAGAAGCTCTCGGTCCCATTTCTATACCCCGGGGTTCCCGCGGGGTTGACTCCTTTTAGAGGACTAATGCTTCTAGGGCGGAGAAATCTGGTGCCTATCCTACCCCCGGCACACCCTAGTTCATATCTACGTTTTTATCATATGTATGTTATAATGTTATGTACTTACAACCATAATATTGTAGATATATTATAATAATTTATTTCATCCTGGTTTTCTGTGTAAACGATTTTGTTCGTGTTTATATCTAATTACATAGTTAACCTTACAGTTGTGTTTATCTAACTACAACGTTAACTACACTGTCGTATTTATCTAACTACAACGTTAACTACACTGTCGTGTTTATATCTAATTACATAGTTAACCACACTGTCGTATTTATATCTAATTACATAGATAACCTTACGGTTGTGTTTATCTAACTACAACGTTAACCACACTGTCGTGTTTATCTAACTACAACGTTAACTACACTGTCGTGTTTATATCTAATTACATAGTTAACCACACTGTCGTGTTTATATCTAATTACATAGTTAACCTTACGGTTGTGTTTATCTAACTACAACGTTAACTACACTATCGTGTTTATATCTAATTACATAGTTAACCTTACGATTGTGTTTATCTAACTACAACGTTAACCACACTGTCGTGTTTATCTAACTACAACGTTAACCACACTGTCGTGTTTATCTAACTACAACGTTAACTACACTGTCGTGCTTATATCTAATTACATAGTTAACCTTACGGTTGTGTTTATCTAACTACAACGTTGACCACACTGTCGTGTTTATCTAACTACAACGTTAACTACACTGTCGTGTTTATATCTAATTACATAGTTAACCACACTGTCGTGTTTATATCTAATTACATAGTTAACCTTACGGTTGTGTTTATCTAACTACAACGTTAACCACACTGTCGTGTTTATCTAACTACAACGTTAACTACACTGTCGTGTTTATATCTAATTACATAGTTAACCACACTGTCGTGTTTATATCTAATTACATAGTTAACCTTACGGTTGTGTTTATCTAACTACAACGTTAACTACACTGTCGTGTTTATCTGACTGCAGTGTTTATCTATCTTCAGTGTTTATCTAACTACAACGTTAACCACACTGTCGTGTTTATCTAACTACAACGTTAACTACACTATCGTGTTTATATCTAATTACATAGTTAACCTTACGGTTGTGTTTATCTAACTACAACGTTAGCCACACTGTCGTGTTTATCTAACTACAACGTTAACTACACTGTCGTGTTTATATCTAATTACATAGTTAACCTTACGGTTGTGTTTATCTAACTAAAACGTTAACTACACTGTCGTGTTTATATCTAATTACATAGTTAGCCACACTGTTGTGTTTATCTAACTACAACGTTAACTACACTGTCGTGTTTATATCTAATTACATAGTTAACCTTACGGTTGTGTTTATCTAACTACAACGTTAACTACACTGTCGTGTTTATATCTAATTACATAGTTAACCTTACGGTTGTGTTTATCTAACTACAACGTTAACTACACTGTCGTGTTTATATCTAATTACATAGTTAACCACACTGTTGTGTTTATCTAACTACAACGTTAACTACACTGTCGTGTTTATATCTAATTACATAGTTAACCTTACGGTTGTGTTTATCTAAATACAACGTTAACCACACTGTCGTGTTTATCTAACTACAGCGTTAACTACACTGTCGTGTTTATATCTAATTACATAGTTAACCACACTGTCGTGTTTATATCTAATTACATAGTTAACCTTACGGTTGTGTTTATCTAACTACAACGTTAAACACACTGTCGTGTTTATCTAACTACAACGTTAACTACACTGTCGTGTTTATATCTAATTACATAGTTAACCTTACGGTCGTGTTTATCTAACTACAACGTTAACCACACTGTCGTGTTTATATCTAATTACATAGTTAACCTTACGGTTGTGTTTATCTAACTACAACGTTAACTACACTGTCGTGTTTATATCTAATTACATAGTTAACCACACTGTCGTGTTTATATCTAATTACATAGTTAACCTTACGGTTGTGTTTATCTAACTACAACGTTAACTACACTGTCGTGTTTATCTAACTACAACGTTAACTACACTGTCGTGTTTATATCTAACTACAACGTTAACCACACTGTCGTGTTTATATCTAATTACATAGTTAACCTTACGGTTGTGTTTATCTAAATACAATGTTAACCACACTGTCGTGTTTATCTAACTACAACGTTAACTACACTGTCGTGTTTATATCTAATTACATAGTTAACCACACTGTCGTGTTTATATCTAATTACATAGTTAACCTTACGGTTGTGTTTATCTAACTACAACGTTAAACACACTGTCGTGTTTATCTAACTACAACGTTAACTACACTGTCGTGTTTATATCTAATTACATAGTTAACCTTACGGTTGTGTTTATCTAACTACAACGTTAACCACACTGTCGTGTTTATATCTAATTACATAGTTAACCTTACAGTTGTGCTTATCTAACTACAACGTTAACTACACTGTCGTGTTTATCTAACTACAACGTTAACTACACTGTCGTGTTTATCTAACTACAACGTTAACTACACTGTCGTGTTTATCTAACTACAACGTTAACTACACTGTCGTGTTTATATCTAATTACATAGTTAACCACACTATCGTGTTTATATCTAATTACATAGTTAACCTTACGGTTGTGTTTATCTAACTACAACGTTAACCACACTGTCGTGTTTATCTAACTACAACGTTAACTACACTGTCGTGTTTATATCTAATTACATAGTTAACCACACTATCGTGTTTATATCTAATTACATAGTTAACCTTACGGTTGTGTTTATCTAACTACAACGTTAACCACACTGTCGTGTTTATCTAACTACAACGTTAACTACACTGTCGTGTTTATATCTAATTACATAGTTAACCTTACAGTTGTGTTTATCTAACTACAACGTTAACTACACTGTCGTGTTTATCTAACTACAACGTTAACTACACTGTCGTGTTTATATCTAATTACATAGTTAACCGTACGGTCGTGTTTATCTAACTACAACGTTAACTACACTGTCGTGTTTATATCTAATTACATAGTTAACCTTACAGTTGTGTTTATCTAACTACAACGTTAACTACACTGTCGTGTTTATCTAACTACAACGTTAACTACACTGTCGTGTTTATATCTAATCACATAGTTAACCTTACGGTCGTGTTTATCTAACTACAACGTTAACTACACTGTCGTGTTTATATCTAATTACATAGTTAACCTTACAGTTGTGTTTATCTAACTACAACGTTAACTACACTGTCGTGTTTATCTAACTACAACGTTAACTACACTGTCGTGTT
Source organism: Bathymodiolus septemdierum (assembly GCA_963383655.1). Taxonomy (NCBI): domain Eukaryota; kingdom Metazoa; phylum Mollusca; class Bivalvia; order Mytilida; family Modiolidae; genus Bathymodiolus; species Bathymodiolus septemdierum. The sequence continues at coordinate 6,569,350 of OY726521.1, forward strand.
TATATCTAATTACATAGTTAACCTTACGGTCGTGTTTATCTAACTACAACGTTAACTACACTGTCGTGTTTATATCTAATTACATAGTTAACCTTACAGTTGTGTTTATCTAACTACAACGTTAACCACACTGTCGTGTTTATCTAACTACAACGTTAACTACACTGTCGTGTTTATATCTAACTACAACGTTAACCACACTGTCGTGTTTATATCTAATTACATAGTTAACCTTACGGTTGTGTTTATCTAACTACAACGTTAACCACACTGTCGTGTTTATCTAACTACAACGTTAACTACACTATCGTGTTTATATCTAATTACATAATTAACCTTACAGTTGTGTTTATCTAACTACAACGTTAACCACACTGTGGTGTTTATCTGACTGCAGTGTTTATCTATCTTCAGTGTTTATTTAACTACAACGTTAACCACACTGTCGTGTTTATCTAACTACAACGTTAACTACACTATCGTGTTTATCTAACTACAACGTTAACTACACTGTCGTGTTTATATCTAATTACATAGTTAACCTTACAGTTGTGTTTATCTAACTACAACGTTAACCACACTGTCGTGTTTATATCTAATTACATAGTTAACCACACTGTCGTGTTTATCTAACTACAACGTTAACCACACTGTTGTGTTTATCTAACTACAACGTTAACCACACTGTCGTGTTTATATCTAATTACATAGTTAACCTTACGGTTGTGTTTATCTAACTACAACGTTAACCACACTGTCGTGTTCATCTGACTGCAGTGTTTATCTATCTTCAGTGTTTATCTAACTACAACGTTAACTACACTATCGTGTTTATATCTAATTACATAGTTAACCTTACGGTTGTGTTTATCTAACTACAACGTTAACCACACTGTCGTGTTTATCTGACTGCAGTGTTTAACTACCTTCAGTGTTTATCTGACTGCAGTGTTAGCCTTACTGCTATGTTAATCTGACTGCAGTGTTTATCTAACCACAGTGGTAGCCTTATGATCGTGTTCAATAACAGCATTAATCTTACTGAAATGTCTATTTATCTTCAGTCTTAATCTGCCTGTAGTGTTTATATCTATCTTCATTTAATGTTAATCTGACAGCACTGATTATTAACAACAGTGTTAATCTGACTGCAGTGTTTATCTATCTTCAGTGTTTATTTGATTGCAGTGTTTAACAATCGTCAGTGATAACCTGATTGCAATGTTTATCTGATTGCAGTGTTAATCTGACTGCAGTGTTTATCTAACTAGTATGTAAATCTGACGGCAGTGTTTATGTCTATCTTCATTTAATGTTAATCTGACAGCACTGATTATTAACAACAGTGTTAATCTGACTGCAGTGTTTATCTATCTTCAGTGTTTATTTGATTGCAGTGTTTAACAATCGCCAGTGATAACCTGATTGCAATGTTTATCTGATTGCAGTGTTAATCTGACTGCAGTGTTTATCTAACTACTATGTAAATCTGACGGCAGTGTTTATATCTATCTTCATTTAATGTTAATCTGACAGCACTGATTATTAACAACAGTGTTAATCTGACTGCAGTGTTTATCTATCTTCAGTGTTTATTTGATTGCAGTGTTTAACAATCGTCAGTGATAACCTGATTGCAATGTTTATCTGACTGCAGTGTTAATCTGACTGCAGTGTTTATCTAACTACTATGTAAATCTGACGGCAGTGTTTATATCTATCTTCATTTAATGTTAATCTGACAGCACTGATTATTAACAACAGTGTTAATCTGACTGCAGTGTTTATCTATCTTCAGTGTTTATTTGATTGCAGTGTTTAACAATCGTCAGTGATAACCTGATTGCAATGTGTATCTGATTGCAGTGTTAATCTGACTGCAGTGTTTATCTAACTACTATGTAAATCTGACGGCAGTGTTTATATCTATCTTCATTTAATGTTAATCTGACAGCACTGATTATTAACAACAGTGTTAATCTGACTGCAGTGTTTATCTATCTTCAGTGTTTATTTGATTGCAGTGATTAACAATCGTCAGTGATAACCTGATTGCAATGTTTATCTGATTGCAGTGTTAATCTGACTGCAGTGTTTATCTAACTACGATGTAAATCTGACGGCAGTGTTTATATTTATCTTCATTTAATGTTAATCTGACAGCACTGATTATTAACAACAGTGTTAATCTGACTGCAGTGTTTATCTATCTTCAGTGTTTATTTGATTGCAGTGTTTAACAATCGTCAGTGATAACCTGATTGCAATGTTTATCTGATTGCAGTGTTAATCTGACTGCAGTGTTTATCTAACTACTATGTAAATCTGACGGCAGTGTTTATCTATCTCCATTCCATGTTAATCTGACTGCACTGATTATTAACTACAGTGTTAATCTGACTGCAGTGTTTATCTATCTTCAGTGTTTATTTGATTGCAGTGTTTAACAATCGTCAGTGATAACCTGATTGCAATGTTTATCTGATTGCAGTGTTAATCTGACTGCAGTGTTTATCTAACTACTATGTTAATCTGAAGGCAGTGTTTATCTATAGCGTTAATTTGACTGCGGTCTTTATCTATGTGTTAATCTTACTACATTGTTTATCTATCTAAATGTCGTTTGTTTGTGCATAGTTGTGTTCAACACGTCTTGACTATATGAGTAACATGCTGGGTGTCTTATAAGAGACATGAACTACTTACCTTTCGGAAGCACCGGGGTTCACCCACGGTTTTTGGTGGTGTTGGTGTTACTCACCTTTCTAGGTTTCTGTGTTGTACTTTTTGCTTTGTTTTTCTTCGTCCTGTGTCTTTTGAATGTTCATTTGTCTATTGTCACAATCACGTCATTTTCGGTTTCATGACTCATCACCCAATTTTTAATAAGATTAACTCGACGAGTACCACCAGTGGAATAGAAGCTGCTTACCCTTTCATAGCGCCTGAGAATTCACTCTCGTATTTTTGTAGTGTTCGTGTTGTTCAACATTTAGTTTTCTGTGTGATGTATTGTAAACCATTGTTTTGTATTTTGTTCTTTTTTCTTTTGGTATTGTATTATCTGTCCTTCATCGAATTCCGGCTTCTTTTAGTATCTTCAACTTTTCTTAGAGAATGGGAGTTGTATCGTATGTGTTAAACACCACTTTCAACAATATTCCAAGTCCCTGACAAACTGTTTATCATTATAACGTTGCATCGAGTACATCTAGCAACAGGTGGAATCGAACTCACAACTAAAGTGGAGATAGGCACTCCTTATTGTGTAAAACCATGCGATCGCGACCACAATGGTCCATACTATGCTTTTCTTTTTTTTCTTTTGGCCATTGTATTGTCTGTCCTTCTTTGTTTTACGGATTCTGAATACTTCTTTGATATCTTCAAACTCTTCTTGAATAAATGCATTATATTCATATGACCGAATTACCGCATTTTTTTTAATACATATCCTCGTGTATTGTGTTTTCGACCTACTAACATATTTCCGGTGATTTTTCTTGTATCTAGTTGAACACAGACGTACCTTTTATTCTAGATCTAATAAGTACTCTTGTGCATAAAATCATATTAGTAAAATAAAATTTGTTCTTGAGTTAGTTTTAAATTCGAGTTCAGAATATCTACGACGCTTTTGTTTACGGTCGAACACATGACACGAGGCGATACAATGTAGCTGTTTCTGGCTTCAAAGATAAAGAGATAAATATGGCTGACATTTATGATTTTGGTGAGAACATATTGTATGTATAAAGCAGCTATTCTAAGACATTTCTACATTATTTCTCTTTAAATAGAACAAGGTTACCATGAAGATTCCACTGTTTGTCTTACTATTAATAGCTTATAAAGCCAATTGCTATTATGATTATAATGACGTCAGTAGTGACGACAGTAGTGTCGTCAGTAGTGACGACAGTAGTGACGATTATGAAGACGACGACGACGATGATTCAGTGAGTTAATATTTATGTTCATTCTATTCCCATGGTTATTTTCACTATTTAAAATGTATTTCTACAAAAGAGTGTAACATGTTGTTTTATAATTAGTTAATTAATTAATGAATTTAAATGAAGATCTTTACGAACTTTGCCGATATAGATTAGTTTATATGTGTTTATATCAGTCATATCTATAAATTTTATTGATGGAGGACACACAGGATTACCCAAAGAAATCCGCCAACCTTCCGGGACAAATTTTATCTTAGAGCTTGGCATGGATTTCACCTTACAGTGGGTAGTGGTGATAGTACACTGATGACATAGGTAGATAAACACTCAACTGTCATAAGATATATTGATGCCACCTGTCTCTCGTTTAGATGTTTAAATTTAAATATATATAGGCCAACCACTCGAATTTCGTCCACATTCGTATATCGTCGATTTTACGTCACGCGCACTTTTCTACATTATGACGTCACTTCCAGCCTTCGTAAAAGTTGGGAAAATCCCTGCTATCTTGGAGAAACAAGCTGTAAATATGTTCATTTTAGCGTTTTTAAGAACTGTTGACTTCTTTCAATTGTTGACTTTTTGTGACTTTAAAAAATGAGGATTCAAAAATTGTTAAATAGAGTTGAAAAATACAGATGGATATTTTTGTGGACAACCCGACATAAAGGTAAGTGATTTTTCTTCAATATATTTCATTAAGCAACGTTATTTTTTTTTCCCGTTTGTTATTTTTATGGCATGTTTTGCGCATCGTCGAAATTCGAGTGGTGTGGCGTAGAGGAAGTTGGTTCAGGGTCATTCAATTATGTAACGTAAAACACAAAAGTGCAGAATGGTTGTATTTTTTTTGAAAGGACGAAGTCCTTTCAACGGTAGGCTGTCCGATTTTTCCTCCTTTCTATATTGATAGCCAAATATCTGTTCATCGGAAGTTTGAAAAAAATAGATCAGTTGATATTTAGAAACGCAAAAGAAATATATTTCAATGAAAAATTCCCAATTCTTTAATTATTTACTCTATACAAAATCGAAATAAACTTGAAATACAATTCTAATAAAAAAATCTCTTTCTACGAAACTCTCGACGGAAGAGCGGCGTAGGTAAAATAAACGGAACAGCCATAACAAATCGGCTACAAAATTCATTCAAAATAAAAGATAATATGAGACAGGCAACCTGTTTGAAGGACGAAGTCCTAAAATTTCAATAATACGATGATCCGTACAAGTTCTTATCTTTTATGTTGAATGCATTTTGTAGCCGATTTGTTATGGCTGTTCCGTTCATTTTACCTACTGTACGCCGCTCTTCCTTCGGGAGTTTCTTAGAAAGATATTTTTTTATTAGAATTATATTTCAAGTTTAATTCGATTTTACATAGAGTAAATAATTAAAGAATTGGGAATTTTTCATTGAAATATATTTCTTTTGCGTGTCTAAATTATCAATTGATCTATTTCTTAAACTTCCGGTGAACAGATATTTGGCTATCAATATAGAAGGAAAAACCAGACAGCCTACCGTTATAAGGACTTCGTCCTTTAATAACTTGTACGGATCATCGTATTATTGAAATTTTAGGACTTCGTCCTTCAAACAGGTTGCCTGTCTCATATTAAAATCTATAAACAAGTAATTTTCCAACACGAATGTATCGTCAGTCCTGTCCAATCTGCTTCCGATAAAGCGCTACACTGCGCATGACATTTTCATCGACGAAATTCGAGTGTACTGGCATGTATATATATTATCATTATCATATTTTCATATGAACGACAAAATAATATAAAATGATGAAAAAAAGATGTGAATTCATAAATGTCTGATCCAAATTGTCATAATTTTAATTTCTAGAAATGTTATGCTTCATCTTTTATTTTGTTGACATTGAGAGAAAATTGTAAGAAAAAATGGCTGAATAACCGCAATTATGCTATTAATTCAAAATATCAAGTTGTTTTTGTTTATGTAAAAATGTTGTAGATATTAGCTAGGAATATATTTGTCAACAAGAATACAAATCTGAGCGTGACAATAGCTACCAATGACGACACTGAAATAACACAATCAAGAGTAAACAATGGAGCAGAACAGACGATGTATACCAATGGTGTCTGGGTAAAGTATTAAATAGCTTATTGTTGTGTTGCATTGGAGGGATGGGGTAGTTAATGAAGACTTCCACTTCGAATTATCCATGTTGCAAAGTCTTGAAGCTCTGGCATCTTTAAATATCTAGAAATATTTATTTAGCTTGTAACTAGTAATTTTTAAGGAAATAACATTGATGTTCATGGCTATTCATTTCCCGTCTTGGCATGTAGACAGTTTCACACGACCATTAAACAACCCTGTCCTGTCCATGTTACCATCTTAGCATGTAGACAGTTTTACACAAGCAGTTACCATCTACATTCATTTCTTTGAATTAGAATAGGATTAACAGTCCTTATTGTTTATTGACTACAGCCAATGTCAATTTTGTAAGTCAACAGCATGAAGAGGTCAATGATTGTTGAGAATAGTTATGTATACCAATATTCATTGCCTGATTGTGTATAGAGTTTACTGTTAATAGATGAAAATAGTTTTATGTTAGCTGTGGTGCCTATTGTGTATAGAGTTTACTGTTAATAGATAGAAATAGTTTTATGTTAGCTGTGGTGCCTATTGTTTATAGAGTTGAATGTGAATAGATAGAAATAGTTTTATGTTAGCTGTGGTGCCTATTGTTTATAGAGTTGAATGTGAATAGATAGAAATAGTTTTATGTTAGCTGTGGGGCCTTTAATTGTCAGTTAATATCCAAGTGTTTTTATTGATTTTATCAATCATAATTAAAAGCGGCATCAACAATATCGCCCCCATTTGTTACATGTTTTAGTGGTTCGTGATGTTTATGTTGTTAGATAACATCTCCACGTTTTTATGCGCTCTTCTTTAAGACGGGACGTATTATGGTATACCAATGTCCGACTGCCCGTCCGTCTGTCCGTCCGTCCGTCCGTTTCACATGTCGCGCTCGAACTCAAGAACCTCTTGGCCAATTCACTTCAAATTTCATAGAGTTATTGGAATTGATGGTCTTACGGTCTGTATACTTTATGGTGAAATTTCGATTTTCCATTCCAGAGTCATGGGACTTTATTCATCAAATTGTAGGCGATTTTTCGTATGTCGCGCTGTAAATTGAGAACCCCTTGACCAATTCACTTCAAGCTTCGCATAGTTATTGGAATTGATAGTCTTACGGTCTGTATACTTTTTGGTGAAATTTCAATTTTGTATTCCAGAGTTATGGGACTTTATTCATCAAATTGTAGGCGATTTTGGGGTGGAGTTCGCGTCTGTTAATCTTTAGTTTTCTGTGTAGTGATTTGTAGATTTTTGTTTGTCGCTTAGACCTCTTTCTAATTTTGATCATAAGGATAATAACAAAATTACCGAACTCCGAGCAATCTTACAAAGGGAAAGTAAAAACTCATAATTATATAAACAGACAAAATCAGTCAACAACCGGAAAACTGTGAGAACCGTAATGACCCTGACTTGGTACAGGCATTTCTAAAGAAATGGTGGGTTGAATCAGATTTTAAAGTGCCAAACCTCCCGCTCTCATTATGGTTCAAAGGCTCCAGCTGTCACTATAACAGTATTTAAATAGAGGAACAAAATAGGTAAAATAGTTGTCAAAACAGTACCATATTCAGTGAATGTAAATGTCAAAAACACTTTCACGTCACATATTGATAAAAAAATATTTCTGACATTTTTCTTGACTTCTTTATCTTTATACATTTTCACTATATGAAAATGCATCGCTTATAATCGTCTCTGCAGAGACGGAATATATTTCGACAAGATCTTGGTATCGGAATATAAACTTGCAGAGTGTCTATCTTTCTTTTCTCTTCTGATCATCCCTTTGGTATTTTCAAACTTTTTTTATTTGTATACAAAATGGGTATGATTTATATGATGTATAAATCGTACTAGAAATGTAACACCAATGTGCAATAATAAATCTGAATTTAATATTGTAGGGAGTTAGAATAGTCTTGCCAAAGGAACCTCGAGATGTTTGTTTAGTACATAAATTATCAGAAAATACCCGTTTGACAACGGTAAGTATATATGTTACATTCTTCTAATACTTAAATAATAGATTTTAGGATAAACAACAGTTACAATAATAATTGCTGGGAGGGCGCTTTTAGTTTTGTTGCAGCTGAAAATCTTTTGAACGTTTTATGTTTTGTGAATGTTGACTCGTATACCTATATCTATTTGAGACAATTACTTCGCGAGAATATCATCACAGTATTGAAGCTACACATATTTATAATGGGTTAAACGGGGAACCGTTGTATGATTTTCTAAATATATATACAGGTTTAGGTTTATGGTGTTTGACGCCACTTTCAACAATATTTCACATATCGTGGCGGTCCTTTTTATTGGTGGAGGAAACCGGAGTACCAGGAGAAAACCTCCGATCTGTCGCAAGTTATATATATATATATACATATGTGTGTGTGTGTGTGTGTGTGTGTGTGTGTGTGTGTGCGAGCCAACTGTACAACAATAATATTGATATATCTTTTGTATTCTATTGTGGAAATATTAGATTATAATAAAACATTGAAGAATTTAATACTGAATGACATAACAGTGTGAATGTAAGATGAAGGACAGACAATGACATAACAGTGTGAATGTAAGGTTAATCAGAAGTCGTAAGCTGAAGGACAGACAATGACATAACAGTGTGAATGTAAGGTTAATCAGAAGTCGTAAGCTGAAGGACAGACAATGACATATCAGTGTGAATGTAAGGTTAATCAGAAGTCGTAAGTTGAAGGACAGACAATGACATAACAGTGTGAATGTAAGGTTAATCAGAATTCGTAAGCTGAAGGACAGACAATGACATAACAGTGTGAATGTAAGGTTAATCAGAAGTCATAAGCTGAAGGACAGACAATGACATATCAGTGTGAATGTAAGGTTAATCAGAAGTCGTAAGCTGAAGGACAGACAATGACATAACAGTGTGAATGTAAGGTTAATCAGAAGTCGTAAGCTGAAGGACAGACAATGACATAACAGTGTGAATGTAAGGTTAATCAGAATTCGTAAGCTGAAGGACAGACAATGACATAACAGTGTGAATGTAAGGTTAATCAGAAGTCGTAAGCTGAAGGACAGACAATGACATAACAGTGTGAATGTAAGGTTAATCAGAAGTCGTAAGCTGAAGGACAGACAATGACATAACAGTGTGAATGTAAGGTTAATCAGAAGTCGTAAGCTGAAGGACATACAATGACATATCAGTGTGAATGTAAGGTTAATCAGAAGTCGTAAGCTGAAGGACAGACAATGACATAACAGTGTGAATGTAAGGTTAATCAGAAGTCGTAAGCTGAAGGACAGACAATGACATAACAGTGTGAATGTAAGGTTAATCAGAAGTCGCAAGCTGAAGGACACACAATGACATAACAGTGTGAATGTAAGGTTAATCAGAAGTCGTAAGCTGAAGGACACACAATGACATAACAGTGTGAATGTAAGGTTAATCAGAAGTCGTAAGCTGAAGGACAGACAATGACATTACAGTGTGAATGTAAGGTTAATCAGAAGTCGTAAGCTGAAGGACAGACAATGACATAACAGTGTGAATGTAAGGTTAATCAGAAGTCGTAAGCTGAAGGACAGACAATGACATTACAGTGTGAATGTAAGGTTAATCAGAAGTCGTAAGCTGAAGGACAGACAATGACATAACAGTGTGAATGTAAGGTTAATCAGAAGTCGTAAGCTGAAGGACAGACAATGACATTACAGTGTGAATGTAAGGTTAATCAGAAGTCGTAAGCTGAAGGACAGACAATGACATAACAGTGTGAATGTAAGGTTAATCAGAAGTCGTAAGCTGAAGGACAGACAATGACATATCAGTGTGAATGTAAGGTTAATCAGAAGTCGTAAGCTGAAGGACAGACAATGACATAACAGTGTGAATGTAAGGTTAATCAGAAGTCGTAAGTTGAAGGACAGACAATGACATAACAGTGTGAATGTAAGGTTAATCAGAAGTCGTAAGCTGAAGGACAGACAATGACATAACAGTGTGAATGTAAGGTTAATCAGAAGTCGTAAGCTGAAGGACAGACAATGACATAACAGTCTGAATGTAAGGTTAATCAGAAGTCGTAGGCGGAAGGACAGACAATGACATAACAGTGTGAATGTAAGGTTAATCAGAAGTCGTAGGCTGAAGGACAGACAATGACATAACAGTGTGAATGTAAGGTTAATCAGAAGTCGTCAGCTGAAGGACAGACAATGACATAACAGTGTGAATGTAAGGTTAATCAGAAGTCGTAGGCTGAAGGACAGACAATGACATAACAGTGTGAATGTAAGGTTAATCAGAAGTCGTAAGCTGAAGGACAGACAATGACATAACAGTGTGAATGTAAGGTTAATCAGAAGTCGTAAGCTGAAGGACAGACAATGACATGTCAGTGTGAATGTAAGGTTAATCAGAAGTCGTAAGCTGAAGGACAAACAATGACATAACAGTGTAAATGTAAGGTTAATCAGAAGTCGTAAGCTGAAGGACAGACAATGACATAACAGTGTGAATGTAAGGTTAATCAGAAGTCATAAGCTGAAGGACAGACAATGACATAACAGTGTGAATGTAAGGTTAATCAGAAGTCGTAAGCTGAAGGACAGACAATGACATGTCAGTGTGAATGTAAGGTTAATCAGAAGTCGTAAGCTGAAGGACAGACAATGACATAACAGTGTGAATGTAAGGTTAATCAGAAGTCGTAAGCTGAAGGACAGACAATGACATAACAGTGTGAATGTAAGGTTAATCAGAAGTCATAAGCTGAAGGACAGACAATGACATAACAGTGTGAATGTAAGGTTAATCAGAAGTCGTAAGCTGAAGGACAGACAATGACATAACAGTGTGAATGTAAGGTTAATCAGAAGTCGTAAGATGAAGGACAGACATTGACATAACAGTGTGAATGTAAGGTTAATCAGAAGTCATAAGCTGAAGGAAAGACAATGACATATCAGTGTGAATGTAAGGTTAATCAGAAGTCGTAAGCTGAAGGACAGACAATGACATAACAGTGTGAATGTAAGGTTAATCAGAAGTTGTAAGCTGAAGGAAAGACAATGACATATCAGTGTGAATGTAAGGTTAATCAGAAGTCGTAAGCTGAAGGACAGACAATGACATAACAGTGTGAATGTAAGGTTAATCAGAAGTCGTAAGGTGAAGGACAGACAATGACATAACAGTGTGAATGTAAGGTTAATCAGAAGTCATAAGCTGAAGGACAGACAATGACATAACAGTGTGAATGTAAGGTTAATCAGAAGTCGTAAGCTGAAGGACAGACAATGACATAACAGTGTGAATGTAAGGTTAATCAGAAGTCGTAAGCTGAAGGACAGACATTGACATAACAGTGTGAATGTAAGGTTAATCAGAAGTCGTAAGCTGAAGGACAGACAATGACATAACAGTGTGAATGTAAGGTTAATCAGAAGTCGTAGGCTGAAGGACAGACAATGACATAGCAGTGTGAATGTAAGGTTAATCAGAAGTCGTAAGCTGAAGGACAGACAATGACATATCAGTGTGAATGTAAGGTTAATCAGAAGTCGTAAGCTGAAGGACAGACAATGACATAACAGTGTGAATGTAAGGTTAATCAGAAGTCGTAGGCTGAAGGACAGACAATGACATATCAGTGTGAATGTAGGATTAATCAGAAGTCGTAAGCTGAAGGAGAGACAATGACATAACAGTGTGAATGTAAGGTTAATCAGAAGTCGTAGGCTGAAGGACAGACAATGACATAACAGTGTGAATGTAAGGTTAATTAGAAGTCGTAAGCTGAAGGACAGACAATGACATATCAGTGTGAATGTAAGGTTAATCAGAAGTCGTAAGCTGAAGGACAGACAATGACATAACAGTGTGAATGTAAGGTTAATCAGAAGTCGTAGACTGAAGGACAGACAATGACATAACAGTGTGAATGTAAGGTTAATCAGAAGTCGTAAGCTGAAGGACAGACAATGACATAACAGTGTGAATGTAAGGTTAATCAGAAGTCGTAAGCTGAAGGACAGACAATGACATAACAGTGTGAATGTAAGGTTAATCAGAAGTCGTAAGCTGAAGGACAGACAATGACATAACAGTGTGAATGTAAGGTTAATCAGAAGTCGTAAGCTGAAGGACAGACATTGACATAACAGTGTGAATGTAAGGTTAATCAGAAGTCGTAAGCTGAAGGACAGACAATGACATATCAGTGTGAATGTAAGGTTAATCAGAAGTCGTAGGCTGAAGGACAGACAATGACATAGCAGTGTGAATGTAAGGTTAATCAGAAGTCGTAAGCTGAAGGACAGACAATGACATATCAGTGTGAATGTAAGGTTAATCAGAAGTCGTAAGCTGAAGGACAGACAATGACATAACAGTGTGAATGTAAGGTTAATCAGAAGTCGTAGGCTGAAGGACAGACAATGACATATCAGTGTGAATGTAGGATTAATCAGAAGTCGTAAGCTGAAGGAGAGACAATGACATAACAGTGTGAATGTAAGGTTAATCAGAAGTCGTAGGCTGAAGGACAGACAATGACATAACAGTGTGAATGTAAGGTTAATTAGAAGTCGTAAGCTGAAGGACAGACAATGACATATCAGTGTGAATGTAAGGTTAATCAGAAGTCGTAAGCTGAAGGACAGACAATGACATAACAGTGTGAATGTAAGGTTAATCAGAAGTCGTAAGCTGAAGGACAGACAATGACATAACAGTGTGAATGTAAGGTTAATCAGAAGTCGTAAGATGAAGGACAGACATTGACATAACAGTGTGAATGTAAGGTTAATCAGAAGTCATAAGCTGAAGGAAAGACAATGACATATCAGTGTGAATGTAAGGTTAATCAGAAGTCGTAAGCTGAAGGACAGACAATGACATAACAGTGTGAATGTAAGGTTAATCAGAAGTTGTAAGCTGAAGGAAAGACAATGACATATCAGTGTGAATGTAAGGTTAATCAGAAGTCGTAAGCTGAAGGACAGACAATGACATAACAGTGTGAATGTAAGGTTAATCAGAAGTCGTAAGGTGAAGGACAGACAATGACATAACAGTGTGAATGTAAGGTTAATCAGAAGTCATAAGCTGAAGGACAGACAATGACATAACAGTGTGAATGTAAGGTTAATCAGAAGTCGTAAGCTGAAGGACAGACAATGACATAACAGTGTGAATGTAAGGTTAATCAGAAGTCGTAAGCTGAAGGACAGACATTGACATAACAGTGTGAATGTAAGGTTAATCAGAAGTCGTAAGCTGAAGGACAGACAATGACATAACAGTGTGAATGTAAGGTTAATCAGAAGTCGTAGGCTGAAGGACAGACAATGACATAGCAGTGTGAATGTAAGGTTAATCAGAAGTCGTAAGCTGAAGGACAGACAATGACATATCAGTGTGAATGTAAGGTTAATCAGAAGTCGTAAGCTGAAGGACAGACAATGACATAACAGTGTGAATGTAAGGTTAATCAGAAGTCGTAGGCTGAAGGACAGACAATGACATATCAGTGTGAATGTAGGATTAATCAGAAGTCGTAAGCTGAAGGAGAGACAATGACATAACAGTGTGAATGTAAGGTTAATCAGAAGTCGTAGGCTGAAGGACAGACAATGACATAACAGTGTGAATGTAAGGTTAATTAGAAGTCGTAAGCTGAAGGACAGACAATGACATATCAGTGTGAATGTAAGGTTAATCAGAAGTCGTAAGCTGAAGGACAGACAATGACATATCAGTGTGAATGTAAGGTTAATCAGAAGTCGTAAGCTGAAGGACAGACAATGACATAACAGTGTGAATGTAAGGTTAATCAGAAGTCGTAGGCTGAAGGACAGACAATGACATAACAGTGTGAATGTATGGTTAATCAGAAGTCGTAAGCTGAAGGACAGACAATGACATAACAGTGTAAATGTAAGGTTAACCAGAAGTCGTAAGCTGAAGGACAGACAATGACATAACAGTGTGAATGTAAGATTAATCAGAAGTCGTAAGCTGAAGGAAAGACAATGACATATCAGTGTGAATGTAAGGTTAATCAGAAGTCGTAAGCTGAAGGACAGACAATGACATAACAGTGTGAATGTAAGGTTAATCAGAAGTCGTAAGCTGAAGGACACACAATGACATAACAGTGTGAATGTAAGGTTAATCAGAAGTCGTAAGCTGAAGGACAGACAATGGCATAACAGTGTGAATATGCTGTAAGGTTAATCAGAAGTCGTAACCTGAAGGACAGACAATGACATAGCAGTGTGAATATGCTGTAAGGTTAATCAGAAGTCGTAAGCTGAAGGACAGACAATGACATAACAGTGTGAATGTAAATTTAATCAGAAGTCGTAAGCTGAAGGACAGACAATGACATAACAGTGTGAATGTAAGGTTAATCAGAAGTCGTAAGCTGAAGGACAGACAATGACATAACAGTGTGAATGTAAGGTTAATCAGAAGTCGTAAGCTGAAGGAGAGACAATGACATAACAGTGTGAATATGCTGTAAGGTTAATCAAAAGTCGTATCCTGAAGGACAGACAATGACATAACAGTGTGAATATGCTGTGAGGTTAATCAGAAGTCGTAATCTGAAGGACAGACAATGACATAGCAGTGTGAATATGCTGTAAGGTTAATCAGAATTCGTAAGCTGAAGGACAGACAATGACATATCAGTGTGAATGTAAGGTTAATCAGAAGTCGTAAGCTGAAGGACAGACAATGACATAACAGTGGGAATGTAAGGTTAATCAGAAATCGTAAGCTGAAGGACAGACAATGACATAACAGTGTGAATGTAAGGTTAATCAGAAGTCGTAAGCTGAAGGACAGACAATGACATAACAGTGTGAATGTAAGGTTAATCAGAAGTCGTAAGCTGAAGGACAGACAATGACATATCAGTGTGAATGTAAGGTTAATCAGAAGTCGTAAGCTGAAGGACAGACAATGACATAACAGTGTGAATGTAAGGTTAATCAGAAGTCGTAAGCTGAAGGACAGACAATGACATAACAGTGTGAATATGCTGTAAAGTTAATTAGAAGTCGTAACCTGAAGGACAGACAATGACATAACAGTGTGAATATGCTGTAAGGTTAATCAGAAGTCGTAAGCTGAAGGACAGACAATGACAAAACAGTGTGAATATGCTGTGAGGTTAATCAGAAGTCGTAATCTGAAGGACAGACAATGACATAACAGTGTGAATGTAAGGTTAATCAGAATTCGTAAGCTGAAGGACAGACAATGACATAACAGTGTGAATATGCTGTGAGGTTAATGAGAAGTCGTAAGCTGAAGGACAGACAATGACATTACAGTGTGAATGTAAGGTTAATCAGAAGTCGTAAGCTGAAGGACAGACAATGACATAACAGTGTGAATGTAAGGTTAATCAGAAGTCGTAAGCTGAAGGACAGACAATGACATAACAGTGTGAATGTAAGGTTAATCAGAAGTCGTAAGCTGAAGGACAGACAATGACATAACAGTGTGAATGTAAGGTTAATCAGAAGTCGTAAGCTGAAGGACAGACAATGACATAACAGTGTGAATGTAAGGTTAATCAGAAGTCGTAAGCTGAAGGAGAGACAATGACATAACAGTGTGAATGTAAGGTTAATCAGAAGTCGTAAGCTGAAGGACAGACAATGACATAACAGTGTGAATATGCTGTAAAGTTAATTAGAAGTCGTAACCTGAAGGACAGACAATGACATAACAGTGTGAATATGCTGTAAGGTTAATCAGAAGTCGTAAGCTGAAGGACAGACAATGACAAAACAGTGTGAATATGCTGTGAGGTTAATCAGAAGTCGTAATCTGAAGGACAGACAATGACATAGCAGTGTGAATAAGCTGTAAGGTTAATCAGAAGTCGTAAACTGAAGGACAGACAATGACATATCAGTGTGAATGTAAGGTTAATCAGAAGTCGTAAGCTGAAGGACAGACAATGACATAACAGTGTGAATGTAAGGTTAACCAGAAGTCGTAAGCTGAAGGACAGACAATGACATAACAGTGTGAATGTAAGGTTAATCAGAAGTCGTAAGCTGAAGGAAAGACAATGACATATCAGTGTGAATGTAAGGTTAATCAGAAGTCGTAAGCTGAAGGACAGACAATGACATAACAGTGTGAATGTAAGGTTAATCAGAAGTCGTAAGCTGAAGGACACACAATGACATAACAGTGTGAATGTAAGGTTAATCAGAAGTCGTAAGCTGAAGGACAGACAATGGCATAACAGTGTGAATATGCTGTAAGGTTAATCAGAAATCGTAACCTGAAGGACAGACAATGACATAGCAGTGTGAATATGCTGTAAGGTTAATCAGAAGTCGTAAGCTGAAGGACAGACAATGACATAACAGTGTGAATGTAAATTTAATCAGAAGTCGTAAGCTGAAGGACAGACAATGACATAACAGTGTGAATGTAAGGTTAATCAGAAGTCGTAAGCTGAAGGACAGACAATGACATAACAGTGTGAATGTAAGGTTAATCAGAAGTCGTAAGCTGAAGGACAGACAATGACATAACAGTGTGAATATGCTGTAAGGTTAATCAAAAGTCGTATCCTGAAGGACAGACGATGACATAACAGTGTGAATATGCTGTGAGGTTAATCAGAAGTCGTAATCTGAAGGACAGACAATGACATAGCAGTGTGAATATGCTGTAAGGTTAATCAGAATTCATAAGCTGAAGGACAGACAATGACATATCAGTGTGAATGTAAGGTTAATCAGAAGTCGTAAGCTGAAGGACAGACAATGACATAACAGTGGGAATGTAAGGTTAATCAGAAATCGTAAGCTGAAGGACAGACAATGACATAACAGTGTGAATGTAAGGTTAATCAGAAGTCGTAAGCTGAAGGACAGACAATGACATAACAATGTGAATGTAAGGTTAATCAGAAGTCGTAAGCTGAAGGACAGACAATGACATATCAGTGTGAATGTAAGGTTAATCAGAAGTCGTAAGCTGAAGGACAGACAATGACATAACAGTGTGAATGTAAGGTTAATCAGAATTCGTAAGCTGAAGGACAGACAATGACATAGCAGTGTGAATATGCTGTGAGGTTAATGAGAAGTCGTAAGCTGAAGGACAGACAATGACATTACAGTGTGAATGTAAGGTTAATCAGAAGTCGTAAGCTGAAGGACAGACAATGACATAACAGTGTGAATGTAAGGTTAATCAGAAGTCGTAAGCTGAAGGACAGCCAATGACATAACAGTGTGAATGTAAGGTTAATCAGAAGTCGTAAGCTGAAGGACAGACAATGACATAACAGTGTGAATGTAAGGTTAATCAGAAGTCGTAAGCTGAAGGACAGACAATGACATAACAGTGTGAATGTAAGGTTAATCAGAAGTCGTAAGCTGAAGGACAGACAATGACATAACAGTGTGAATGTAAGGTTAATCAGAAGTCGTAAGCTGAAGGACAGACAATGACATAACAGTGTGAATATGCTGTAAAGTTAATCAGAAGTCGTAACCTGAAGGACAGACAATGACATAACAGTGTGAATATGCTGTAAGGTTAATCAGAAGTCGTAAGCTGAAGGACAGACAATGACAAAACAGTGTGAATATGCTGTGATGTTAATCAGAAGTCGTAATCTGAAGGACAGACAATGACATAGCAGTGTGAATAAGCTGTAAGGTTAATCAGAAGTCGTAAACTGAAGGACAGACAATGACATATCAGTGTGAATGTAAGGTTAATCAGAAGTCGAAAGCTGAAGGACAGACAATGACATATCAGTGTGAATGTAAATTTAATCAGAAGTCGTAAGCTGAAGGACAGACAATGACATAACAGTGTGAATGTAAGGTTAATCAGAAGTCGTAAGCTGAAGGACAGACAATGACATAACAGTGTGAATGTAAGGTTAATCAGAAGTCGTAAGCTGAAGGACAGACAATGACATAACAGTGTGAATGTAAGGTTAATCAGAAGTCGTAAGCTGAAGGACAGACAATGACATAACAGTGTGAATGTAAGGTTAATCAGAATTCGTAAGCTGAAGGACAGACAATGACATAACAGTGTGAATGTAAGGTTAATCTGAAGTCGTAAGCTGAAGGACAGACAATGACATAACAGTGTGAATGTAAGGTTAATCAGAAGTCGTAAGCTGAAGGACAGACAATGACATAACAGTGTGAATATGCTGTAAAGTTAATCAGAAGTCGTAACCTGAAGGACAGACAATGACATAACAGTGTGAATATGCTGTAAGGTTAATCAGAAGTCGTAAGCTGAAGGACAGACAATGACATAACAGTGTGAATATGCTGTGAGGTTAATCAGAAGTCGTAATCTGAAGGACAAACAATGACATAGCAGTGTGAATATGCTGTAAGGTTAATCAGAAGTCGTAAGCTGAAGGACAGACAATGACATATCAGTGTGAATGTAAGGTTAATCAGAAGTCGTAAGCTGAAGGACAGACAATGACATAACAGTGTGAATGTAAGGTTAATCAGAATTCGTAAGCTGAAGGACAGACAATGACATAACAGTGTGAATATGCTGTGAGGTTAATGAGAAGTCGTAAGCTGAAGGACAGACAATGACATTACAGTGTGAATGTAAGGTTAATCAGAAGTCGTAAGCTGAAGGACAGACAATGACATAACAGTGTGAATGTAAGGTTAATCAGAAGTCGTAAGCTGAAGGACAGACAATGACATAACAGTGTGAATGTAAGGTTAATCAGAATTCGTAAGCTGAAGGACAGACAATGACATAACAGTGTGAATGTAAGGTTAATCAGAAGTCGTAAGCTGAAGGAGAGACAATGACATAACAGTGTGAATGTAAGGTTAATCAGAAGTCGTAAGCTGAAGGACAGACAATGACATAACAGTGTGAATATGCTGTAAAGTTAATCAGAAGTCGTAACCTGAAGGACAGACAATGACATAACAGTGTGAATATGCTGTAAGGTTAATCAGAAGTCGTAAGCTGAAGGACAGACAATGACAAAACAGTGTGAATATGCTGTGAGGTTAATCAGAAGTCGTAATCTGAAGGACAGACAATGACATAGCAGTGTGAATAAGCTGTAAGGTTAATCAGAAGTCGTAAACTGAAGGACAGACAATGACATATCAGTGTGAATGTAAGGTTAATCAGAAGTCGTAAGCTGAAGGACAGACAATGACATAACAGTGTGAATGTAAGGTTAACCAGAAGTCGTAAGCTGAAGGACAGACAATGACATAACAGTGTGAATGTAAGGTTAATCAGAAGTCGTAAGCTGAAGGAAAGACAATGACATATCAGTGTGAATGTAAGGTTAATCAGAAGTCGTAAGCTGAAGGACAGACAATGACATAACAGTGTGAATGTAAGGTTAATCAGAAGTCGTAAGCTGAAGGACACACAATGACATAACAGTGTGAATGTAAGGTTAATCAGAAGTCGTAAGCTGAAGGACAGACAATGGCATAACAGTGTGAATATGCTGTAAGGTTAATCAGAAGTCGTAACCTGAAGGACAGACAATGACATAGCAGTGTGAATATGCTGTAAGGTTAATCAGAAGTCGTAAGCTGAAGGACAGACAATGACATAACAGTGTGAATGTAAATTTAATCAGAAGTCGTAAGCTGAAGGACAGACAATGACATAACAGTGTGAATGTAAGGTTAATCAGAAGTCGTAAGCTGAAGGACAGACAATGACATAACAGTGTGAATGTAAGGTTAATCAGAAGTCGTAAGCTGAAGGACAGACAATGACATAACAGTGTGAATATGCTGTAAGGTTAATCAAAAGTCGTATCCTGAAGGACAGACAATGACATAACAGTGTGAATATGCTGTGAGGTTAATCAGAAGTCGTAATCTGAAGGACAGACAATGACATAGCAGTGTGAATATGCTGTAAGGTTAATCAGAATTCGTAAGCTGAAGGACAGACAATGACATATCAGTGTGAATGTAAGGTTAATCAGAAGTCGTAAGCTGAAGGACAGACAATGACATAACAGTGGGAATGTAAGGTTAATCAGAAATCGTAAGCTGAAGGACAGACAATGACATAACAGTGTGAATGTAAGGTTAATCAGAAGTCGTAAGCTGAAGGACAGACAATGACATAACAGTGTGAATGTAAGGTTAATCAGAAGTCGTAAGCTGAAGGACAGACAATGACATATCAGTGTGAATGTAAGGTTAATCAGAAGTCGTAAGCTGAAGGACAGACAATGACATAACAGTGTGAATGTAAGGTTAATCAGAATTCGTAAGCTGAAGGACAGACAATGACATAACAGTGTGAATATGCTGTGAGGTTAATGAGAAGTCGTAAGCTGAAGGACAGACAATGACATTACAGTGTGAATGTAAGGTTAATCAGAAGTCGTAAGCTGAAGGACAGACAATGACATAACAGTGTGAATGTAAGGTTAATCAGAAGTCGTAAGCTGAAGGACAGCCAATGACATAACAGTGTGAATGTAAGGTTAATCAGAAGTCGTAAGCTGAAGGACAGACAATGACATAACAGTGTGAATGTAAGGTTAATCAGAAGTCGTAAGCTGAAGGACAGACAATGACATAACAGTGTGAATGTAAGGTTAATCAGAAGTCGTAAGCTGAAGGACAGACAATGACATAACAGTGTGAATGTAAGGTTAATCAGAAGTCGTAAGCTGAAGGACAGACAATGACATAACAGTGTGAATATGCTGTAAAGTTAATCAGAAGTCGTAACCTGAAGGACAGACAATGACATAACAGTGTGAATATGCTGTAAGGTTAATCAGAAGTCGTAAGCTGAAGGACAGACAATGACAAAACAGTGTGAATATGCTGTGAGGTTAATCAGAAGTCGTAATCTGAAGGACAGACAATGACATAGCAGTGTGAATAAGCTGTAAGGTTAATCAGAAGTCGTAAACTGAAGGACAGACAATGACATATCAGTGTGAATGTAAGGTTAATCAGAAGTCGAAAGCTGAAGGACAGACAATGACATATCAGTGTGAATGTAAATTTAATCAGAAGTCGTAAGCTGAAGGACAGACAATGACATAACAGTGTGAATGTAAGGTTAATCAGAAGTCGTAAGCTGAAGGACAGACAATGACATAACAGTGTGAATGTAAGGTTAATCAGAAGTCGTAAGCTGAAGGACAGACAATGATATAACAGTGTGAATGTAAGGTTAATCAGAAGTCGTAAGCTGAAGGAGAGACAATGACATAACAGTGTGAATGTAAGGTTAATCAGAAGTCGTAAGCTGAAGGACAGACAATGACATAACAGTGTGAATATGCTGTAAAGTTAATCAGAAGTCGTAACCTGAAGGACAGACAATGACATAACAGTGTGAATATGCTGTAAGGTTAATCAGAAGTCGTAAGCTGAAGGCCAGACAATGACAAAACAGTGTGAATATGCTGTGAGGTTAATCAGAAGTCGTAATCTGAAGGACAGACAATGACATAGCAGTGTGAATAAGCTGTAAGGTTAATCAGAAGTCGTAAACTGAAGGACAGACAATGACATAACAGTGTGAATGTAAGGTTAATCAGAAGTCGTAAGCTGAAGGACAGACAATGACATAACAGTGTGAATGTAAGGTTAATCAGAATTCGTAAGCTGAAGGACAGACAATGACATAACAGTGTGAATGTAAGGTTAATCTGAAGTCGTAAGCTGAAGGACAGACAATGACATAACAGTGTGAATGTAAGGTTAATCAGAAGTCGTAAGCTGAAGGACAGACAATGACATAACAGTGTGAATATGCTGTAAAGTTAATCAGAAGTCGTAACCTGAAGGACAGACAATGACATAACAGTGTGAATATGCTGTAAGGTTAATCAGAAGTCGTAAGCTGAAGGACAGACAATGACATAACAGTGTGAATATGCTGTGAGGTTAATCAGAAGTCGTAATCTGAAGGACAGACAATGACATAGCAGTGTGAATATGCTGTAAGGTTAATCAGAAGTCGTAAGCTGAAGGACAGACAATGACATATCAGTGTGAATGTAAGGTTAATCAGAAGTCGTAAGCTGAAGGACAGACAATGACATAACAGTGTGAATGTAAGGTTAATCAGAAGTCGTAAGCTGAAGGACAGACAATGACATAATAGTGTGAATATAAGGTTAATCAGAAGTCGTAAGCTGAAGGACAGACAATGACATAACAATGTGAATGTAAGGTTAATCAGAAGTCGTAAGCTGAAGGACAGACAATGACATAACAGTGTGAATGTAAGGTTAATCAGAAGTCGTAAGCTGAAGGACAGACAATGACATAACAGTGTGAATGTAAGTTTAATCAGAAGTCGTAAGCTGAAGGACAGACAATGACATAACAGTGTGAATGTAAGGTTAATCAGAAGTCGTAAGCTGAAGGACAGACAATGACATAACAGTGTGAAAGTAAGGTTAATCAGAAGTCGTAAGCTGAAGGACAGACAATGACATAACAGTGTGAATGTAAGGTTAATCAGAAGTCGTAAGCTGAAGGACAGACAATGACATAACAGTGTGAATGTAAGGTTAATCAGAAGTCGTAAGCTGAAGGACAGACAATGACATAACAGTGTGAAAGTAAGGTTAATCAGAAGTCGTAAGCTGAAGGACAGACAATGACATAACAGTGTGAATGTAAGGTTAATCAGAAGTCGTAAGCTGAAGGACAGACAATGACATAACAGTGTGAATGTAAGGTTAATCAGAAGTCGTAAGCTGAAAGACAGACAATGACATAACAGTGTGAATGTAAGGTTAATCAGAAGTCGTAAGCTGAAGGACAGACAATGACATAACAGTGTGAATGTAAGGTTAATCAGAAGTCGTAAGCTGAAGGACAGACAATGACATAACAGTGTGAATGTAAGGTTAATCAGAAGTCGTAAGCTGAAGGACACACAATGACATAACAGTGTGAATGTAAGGTTATTCAGAAGTCGTAAGCTGAAGGAGAGACAATGACATATCAGTGTGAATGTAAGGTTAATCAGAAGTCGTAAGCTGAAGGACAGACAATGACATAACAGTGTGAATGTAAGGTTAATCAGAAGTCGTAAGCGGAAGGACAGACAATGACATATCAGTGTGAATGTAAGGTTAATCAGAAGTCGTAAGCTGAAGGACAGACAATGACATAACAGTGTGAATGTAAGGTTAATCAGAAGTCGTAAGCTGAAGGACAGACAATGACATAACAGTGTGAATGTAAGGTTAATCAGAAGTCGTAAGCTGAAGGACAGACAATGACATAACAGTGTGAATGTAAGGTTAATCAGAAGTCGTAAGCTGAAGGACATACAATGACATAACAGTGTGAATGTAAGGTTAATCAGAAGTCGTAAGCTGAAGGACAGACAATGACATAACAGTGTGAATGTAAGGTTAATCAGAAGTCGTAAGCTGAAGGACAGACAATGACATAACAGTGTGAATGTAAGGTTAATCAGAAGTCGTAAGCTGAACGAGAGACAATGACATATCAGTGTGAATGTAAGGTTAATCAGAAGTCGTAAGCTGAAGGACAGACAATGACATAACAGTGTGAATGTAAGGTTAATCAGAAGTCGTAAGCTGAAGGACAGACAATGACATAACAGTGTGAATGTAAGGTTAATCAGAAGTCGTAAGCTGAAGGACAGACAATGACATAACAGTGTGAATGTAAGGTTAATCAGAAGTCGTAAGATGAAGGACAGACAATGACATAACAGTGTGCATGTAAGGTTAATCAGAAGTCGTAAGCTGAAGGACAGACAATGACATAACAGTGTGAATGTAAGGTTAATCAGAAGTCGTAAGCTGAAGGACAGACAATGACATAACAGTGTGAATGTAAGGTTAATCAGAAGTCGTAAGTTGAAGGACAGACAATGACATAACAGTGTGAATGTAAGGTTAATCAGAAATCGTAAGCTGAAGGACAGACAATGACATATCAGTGTGAATGTAAGGTTAATCAGAAGTCGTAAGCTGAAGGACAGACAATGACATAACAGTGTGAATGTAAGGTTAATCAGAAGTCGTAAGCTGAAGGACAGACAATGACATATCAGTGTGAATGTAAGGTTAATCAGAAGTCGTAAGCTGAAGGACAGACAATGACATAATAGTGTGAATGTAAGGTTAATCAGAAGTCGTAAGCTGAAGGACAGACAATGACATAACAGTGTGAATGTAAGGTTAATCAGAAGTCGTCAGCTGAAGGACAGACAATGACATAACAGTGTGAATGTAAGGTTAATCAGAAATCGTAAGCTGAAGGACAGACAATGACATAACAGTGTGAATGTAAGGTTAATGAGAAGTCGTAAGCTGAAGGACAGACAATGACATAACAGTGTGAATGTAAGGTTAATCAGAAGTCGTAAGCTGAAGGACAGACAATGACATAACAGTGTGAGTGTAAGGTTAATCAGAAGTCGTAAGCTGAAGGACAGACAATGACATAACAGTGTGAATATAAGGTTAATCAGAAGTCGTAAGCTGAAGGACAGACAATGACATAACAGTGTGAATGTAAGGTTAATCAGAAGTCGTAACCTGAAGGACAGACAATGACATAACAGTGTGAATGTAAGGTTAATCAGAAGTCGTAAGCTGAAGGACAGACAATGACATATCAGTGTGAATGTAAGGTTAATCAGAAGTCGTAAGCTGAAAGGAGAGACAATGACATAACAGTGTGAATGTAAGGTTAATCAGAAGTCGTAAGCTGAAGGACAGACAATGACATAACAGTGTGAATGTAAAGTTAATCAGAAGTCGTAAGCTGAAGGACAGACAATGACATAACAGTGTGAATGTAAGGTTAATCAGAAGTCGTAAGCTGAAGGACAGACAATGACATAACAGTGTGAATGTAAGGTTAATCAGAAGTCGTAAGCTGAAGGACAGACAATGACATAACAGTGTGAATGTAAGGTTAATCAGAAGTCGTAAGCTGAAGGACAGACAATGACATAACAGTGTGAATGTAAGGTTAATCAGAAGTCGTAAGCTGAAGGACAGACAATGACATAACACTGTGAATGTAAGGTTAATCAGAAGTCGTAAGCTGAAGGACAGACAATGACATAACAGTGTGAATGTAAGGTTAATCAGAAGTCGTAAGCTGAAGGACAGACAATGACATAACAGTGTGAATGTAAGGTTAATCAGAAGTCGTAAGCTGAAGGACAGACAATGACATAACAGTGTGAGTGTAAGGTTAATCAGAAGTCGTAAGCTGAAGGACAGACAATGACATAACAGTGTGAATGTAAGGTTAACCAGAAGTCGTAAGCTGAAGGACAGACAATGACATATCAGTGTGAGTGTAAGGTTAATCAGAAGTCGTAAGCTGAAGGACAGACAATGACATAACAGTGTGAATGTAAGGTTAACCAGAAGTCGTAAGCTGAAGGACAGACAATGACATAACAGTGTGAATGTAAGGTTAATCAGAAGTCGTAAGCTGAAGAACAGACAATGACATATCAGTGTGAATGTAAGGTTAATCAGAAGTCGTAAGCTGAAGGACAGACAATGACATATCAGTGTGAATGTAAGGTTAATCAGAAGTCGTAGACAGACAATGCAAAGGTCAAAGGACGAAATTACTAACAATAATCTACAAAACATTACACAGAAAAATGGAGCAACACGAACCTCATTCCAACCGGGTACGAACTCAGATGATTCATTACGGTAAACGTTTCCTGTGCCACTAGTGGCACACGTCGTGTTACTTATCTTAACAATTCGGGACAAGACATGACAAAAAGATGATTTTGTGACTATGAATTTATCAATCATCATTTCTTCTTTTTCAGCAGAACGTTGGAAAAGAAATATCTCCTCAAAATCTTGTAACAACAACTGTTAAGAAATGTTTATACAGAATAGTACCTACATCACAAACTAGAAGTGACATACGACATATATGTCAAGATAGACATATAGTAGTACTTGATCTTATTAAATGTTACACAGTTTCTTCTAAAGGTAACAATCTGTAATATAGAAATATACTAGAACTTGATCTCATTAAATGTTACACAGTTTCTTCTAAAGGTAACAATCTGTAATATAGAAATATACTAGAACTTGATCTCATTAAATGTTACACAGTTTCTTCTAAAGATTGCAATCTGTAATATCGAAGATATGTCCTACTTCTTGGTTTTGACATTTTTTTTGTCGTAGTTATGGTACACAAATTGAAATGATCTCCACTAAAAGCATATCATTTTGTTTCTTATAGATATACTAGTAGTTATGTACATAATACACTAGTCCTTAATAATTATTATTTAAACATTTCCCTTTTTCTTAACTGAATTCTAGAATTCACCATTATATTTAACATCGTAGCAAACTACCGATGGAATTCACCATTATATTTAACATCGTAGCAAATTACCGATGGAATTCCATTATATTTAACATCGTATCAAACTACCGATGGAATTCACCATTATATTTAACATCGTAGCAAACTACCGATGGAATTCAGCATTATATTTAACATCGTAGCAAACTACCGATGGAATTCACCATTATATTTAACATCGTAGCAAACTACCGATTGAATTCACCATTATATTTAACATCGTAGCAAACTACCGATGGAATTCACCATTATATTTAACATCGTAGCAAACTACCGATGGAATTCAGCATTATATTTAACATCGTAGCAAACTACCGATGGAATTCACCATTATATTTAACATCGTAGCAAACTACCGATTGAATTCACCATTATATTTAACATCGTAGCAAACTACCGATGGAATTCACCATTATATTTAACATCGTAGCAAACTACCGATGGAATTCACCATTATATTTAACATCGTAGCAAACTACCGATGGAATTCACCATTATATTTAACATCGTAGCAAACTACCGATGGAATTCACCATTATATTTAACATCGTAGCAAACTACCGATGGAATTCACCATTATATTTAACATCGTAGCAAACTACCGATGGAATTCACCATTATATTTAACATCGTAGCAAACTACCGATGGAATTCACCATTATATTTAACATCGTAGCAAACTACCGATGGAATTCACCATTATATTTAACATCGTAGCAAACTACCGATGGAATTCACCATTATATTTAACATCGTAGCAAATTACCGATGGAATTCCATTATATTTAACATCGTATCAAACTACCGATGGAATTCACCATTATATTTAACATCGTAGCAAACTACCGATGGAATTCACCATTATATTTAACATCGTAGCAAACTACCGATGGAATTCACCATTATATTTAACATCGTAGCAAATTACCGATGGAATTCCATTATATTTAACATCGTATCAAACTACCGATGGAATTCACCATTATATTTAACATCGTAGCAAACTACCGATGGAATTCAGCATTATATTTAACATCGTAGCAAACTACCGATGGAATTCACCATTATATTTAACATCGTAGCAAACTACCGATTGAATTCACCATTATATTTAACATCGTAGCAAACTACCGATGGAATTCACCATTATATTTAACATCGTAGCAAACTACCGATGGAATTCACCATTATATTTAACATCGTAGCAAACTACCGATTGAATTCACCATTATATTTAACATCGTAGCAAACTACCGATGGAATTCACCATTATATTTAACATCGTAGCAAACTACCGATGGAATTCACCATTATATTTAACATCGTAGCAAACTACCGATGGAATTCACCATTATATTTAACATCGTAGCAAACTACCGATGGAATTCACCATTATATTTAACATCGTAGCAAACTACCGATGGAATTCACCATTATATTTAACATCGTAGCAAACTACCGATGGAATTCACCATTATATTTAACATCGTAGCAAACTACCGATGGAATTCACCATTATATTTAACATCGTAGCAAACTACCGATGGAATTCACCATTATATTTAACATCGTAGCAAACTACCGATGGAATTCACCATTATATTTAACATCGTAGCAAACTACCGATGGAATTCACCATTATATTCAGCATCGTAGCAAATTACCGATTTTTAGTCCACGATCTTTCCTCTAGCTCGTGGCTGTTGTAGTACGGTTTACTTGGTTCGCATGCTTATTATATCATTTTTTTCAAATTTTGCACTTCCGAGTACAAAGTAAGTACTCAGAGATTTGAATATGCATGTGGTATATCTCTATACAAAAGAGCGTAAATTGTGCTATGAATGTTTCC
Source organism: Bathymodiolus septemdierum (assembly GCA_963383655.1). Taxonomy (NCBI): domain Eukaryota; kingdom Metazoa; phylum Mollusca; class Bivalvia; order Mytilida; family Modiolidae; genus Bathymodiolus; species Bathymodiolus septemdierum. Next base: position 6,597,722 of record OY726521.1, read on the forward strand.
ATTGGTTAAAGGAACGTAAGTAAAGTTCATGCATATTTCTTTTTTATTTTAAAATGAGGAAAATCCATTGCAGTAACTATGTTGTAGTTTATCTGTTGTTATATATAGTATAATGAAGGTTTGAACAACTCAATGTTTGGTTGTGTTTATATTTATTTCAGATATTACTCTAGATAATAGAAAGTCTAATGTGAAAAGAAGAGCAATATGTATACCTCTATGGGAATCTTACAGAGTTGAGGCAACATGTGTAACAACCGTATATCCAATCTTCATTCACAAATTGTGTTATACAAAAACAGAATATTTTAGTCGAACATTTTGCTTTAATGGTACATTTAAGTAAAACAGACTCAGTTATTTGTATGATTCAATCTTTATATGATCAGGAAATATCATGTGGTGACAGTAAAACAGACTCAGTTATTTGTATGATTCAATCTTTATATGATCAGGAAATATCATGTGGTGACAGTAAAACAGACTCAGTTATTTGTATGATTCAATCTTTATATGATCAGGAAATATCATGTGGTCACAGTAAAACAGACTCAGTTATTTGTATGATTCAATCTTTATATGATCAGGAAATATCATGTGGTCACAGTAAAAGAGACTCAGTTATTTGTATGATTCAATCTTTATATGATCAGGAAATATCATGTGGTCACAGTAAAACAGACTCAGTTATTTGTATGATTCAATCTTTATATGATCAGGAAATATCATGTGGTCACAGTAAAACAGACTCAGTTATTTGTATGATTCAATCTTTATATGATCAGGAAATATCATGTGGTCACAGTAAAACATAAAAACACATAAATTAGATAAATATAAATAAATAATATAAATCGTTTATCTTCTTGACATCTTCCATAAAACTAGAGGAACCTGTCCATTGTTAATTTGACATTGCACATTTATTGTAATTTGTTTTCATCTAAGAACATCCATACTGAGATCAGTGTGTTTACTGCCTATATAAAGTTGTACCTTTAAATATTTGCTTTATTCGCCCACTAGACGTATAAAGTCTCCTGGTACCCCACGTCTTATACAGAAAGAAGACAATCAACATTGGACGAACGCGGACTGTACAGTAGACGTCTTATAAGAAATGAAACCATAATGTCCAATGTTTTTATCTTTTTAACATATTTTAGCATACATGACATTGCAATATAAACCTAATATACGCACATTGTTAGGACATATGAAATTTATTTGTACTAGCTTAGAAACAGATAAAAAGAATAGCTCACAAAAGCATCACGTTTCTTCGTGTTTCTAAAGCTCGTAGAGATACATTTCATATTTGCCGAAAATGTACGTATATTGTATATATAAACAATATCCCTAAGAGTAATATCCAGTTAGAATTCCATTATTTGGCACAACTTTGTTCTGTTTTCCACATTAAGACAAGCCATCACGTGACTTCTAATTTGCCTGCAATGTTTTGACAATTTCTGTATTTTCTGTGTCTGTTAGGTAACCATCGATTCCAGGAAACCATGCTGGGCTGATTAACAGCGGATTTACTGAAACGGCTACTAAATTTTTTGGAAAGAAATACTTGTTCCATAAATCTCTGAAAACATGAGAATAAATGCTATAATATGTTAAATAAATACCGTTTCAGACAATGATTACTTCTACAAAATACTGACCACCTTCAACAAGTGGACGATTATTATAATACTTATAGGTGTATTATTTAAATTGGTCAACTTAAAATCAGAAATGTTTATTGATGTGCCTGTACCAAGCCAGGAAGTGAGATGTAAAGTATATGTGTGCTAGGGGTATCGATAATGCAAGTGACAATAGATGCTTTCCGTTTTATTCACATCATCCATGGAGCAGCTAAAGAGAGTTGTAAGACACCAAAAGGTAATCAGAATTCGTAAATTGAAGAAGGACAGATAATACAATGACCAAAAGAAAAAGGACAACAGGTCAAACAACGATCTACAAAACACTACATAGCAAACAAAAGATTATAAAACAACACAAACCCCTCTAAAAACAGGGGATGAACTCAGGTGCTCCGGAAGGGAAACAGTTCCTGTTCAACTAGTGGCATCCGTCGTGTTGCACTAGTTACACTCCAATTAAGTTTACTCAAACCTATCCAACAACAAAAAACATTTACATATATAATCTTAGGGTATTGATACCAATGTGACTCCATGAAATCCTACCGGAACATTCAGGATTAACGCTTAGCATAAACAGAACTAGTCGTCAGGAGAAATATCGCTCATCTGATATTATACAACATCACATAGCGGAAATACGTGTATTGTGAATTGCTCCACCATTCGTTATACTATACCATATTGCTCAAAGACTGTATACGTGAAATTATATAATACCACATTGCTGAAATACTGGTCGCGTGACTCTATGTAATACCATATTGCTGAAATACTGGTCGCGTGACTCTATGTAATACCATATTGCTGTAATACTGGTCACGTGACTCTATGTAATGCCATATTGCTGTTATATTGGTCACGCGACTCTATGTAATGCCATATTGCTGTAATACTGATAGTACCTATGTAGGCAATGCCCACAAATATGCATGACAAAACAAAATAAGTTATCGTTTTTCAGGAACCTGAAAAATTTATAGCAAATTGGAAACCGATGATAACACCATGTGAAATGCAAAAAGACAGGAACTGCTTGCCCTTTGTTTTCTGTTGGCCATTGTATTGTCTGTCATTCTTTGATATATACATCTGATTACCCCTTTGTGATCTTCAATCTATTCTACATTACATATTTGTCGCTTGACGTTAAGTAGTCAACAACAAACCTCGTGATTGTATATACAACTCAATAATAGCGAAACTCGAAAAATTAAACGGTCAAAAAATAGTATTAACAACCAAATGCCCGGAAGAGTATACAAATCTTCATCAAACACATGTCAATTCCGGCTTGGGAATAATGTTTAAACTTTTAACCTTTCAGATCGATATCTTTAATACATTATCAGTTCATAAAGTTCATCATTTAAATGTATTAATAATTTATTAGTATCTTCATACTTTTCTGTTCTTTTTTGTCTATTCTTGATATACTTACTCTCCATTTTGTTGTCTATTTTTAATCTACTTACTCTCCATTTTGTTGTCTATTTTTAAGCTACTTACTCTCCATTTTGTTGTCTATTTTTAATCTACTTACTCTCCATTTTGTTGTCTTTTCTTATTCTACTTACTCTCCACTTTGTTGTCTATTTTTAATCTACTTATTCTCCATTTTTCTTTTCTTTGTTGTTTATTTTTAATCTACTTACTCTCCACTTTGTTGTCTATTTTTAATCTACTTACTCTCCATTTTGTTGTCTATTTTTAATCTACTTACTCTCCATTTTGTTGTCTATTTTTAATCTACTTACTGTCTATTTCGTTGTCTATTTTTAATCTACTTACTCTCCATTTTGCTGTCTTTTTTAATCTACTTACTCTCCACTTTTTGTCTATTTTTAATCTACTTACTCTCCATTTTTCTTTTCTTTGTTGTTTAATTTTAATCTACTTGCTCTCCATTTTGTTGTCTATTTTTAATCTACTTACTCTCCATTTTTCTTTTCTTTGTTGTTTAATTTTAATCTACTTGCTCTCCATTTTGTTGTCTATTTTTAATCTACTTACTCTCCATTTTTCTTTTCTTTGTTGTTTAATTTTAATCTACTTACTGTCCACTTTGTTGTCTATTTTTAATCTACTTACTCTCCATTTGGATTTCTATCAAACATTATAGACAGAAATTCATCAACTGGTACTAAATGTTTAAGGGGTTTCTGGTCCAGTAATTTACGAGCTCCTTTATTGCTTAGTGCATATGCTACTGTCCAGTAGGAATAATTAGGCCATATCAAAAAGTTAGATCCTGCTACAGCCCGTTCTTTGTCTCCCAGTAAGATTTTACGTCCTAAATATCTGTAATATATAATAGTAGCATAACACATTTCAAGATCAACCTGCACGTGTAATTTGTCATTCATGTTGATGTCTGGAAATTCAAAACGCAGCTGAAAATTTTAATATATTGATTATTCTGTTTCGATCCCTTCGTTTACTTGACCCCAAAGACCTTTATGTTATTTGGCTTTGAGTGTACCTGATGCATTTCCCTTCCGGAGCACCTGAGTTCACCCCGGTTTTTAGTGGGGTTCGTGTTAATCGATCTTTAGTTTTATATGTATGTTTTGTTGGTCGTTGTTTGTCCTTTTGTCCTTTTTCTTTTGGCCATTGTTTTGTCTGTTCTGATTACCTCATTTGTATCTTCAAACAATTCTTATTACAGATACGCGTCGTGCGCACTAAATTTCATATGTACATTTTCATGACATCAGTACTGTTGTAATGTTGTAATACCACTCCAGTACTGGTGTAATGTTGTAATACCACCCCAGTACTGTAGTAATGTTGTAATACCACCTCAGTACTGTCGTAATGTTGTAATACCACCCCAGTACTGTTGTAATGTTGTAATACCACCGCAGTACTGGTGTAATGTTGTAATACCACCCCAGTACTGGTGTAATGTTGTAATACCACCCCAGTACTGTAGTAATGTTGTAATACCACCCCAGTACTGTTGTAATGTTGTAATACCACCCCAGTACTGGTGTAATGTTGTAATACCACCCCAGTACTGTTGTAATGTTGTAATACCACCCCAGTACTGGTGTAATGTTGTAATACCACCCCAGTACTGGTGTAATGTTGTAATACCACCCCAGTACTGTTGTAATGTTGTAATACCACCCCAGTACTGTTGTAATGTTGTAATACCACCCCAGTACTGGTGTAATGTTGTAATACCACCCCAGTACTGTTGTAATGTTGTAATACCACCCCAGTACTGTTGTAATACCACCCCAGTACAGTTGTAATACCACCCCAGTACTGTTGTAATGTTGTAATACCACCCCAGTACTGTTGCAATGTTGTAATACCACCCCAGTACTGTTGTAATACCAGCCCAGTACAGTTGTAATACCACCCCAGTACTGGTGTAATGTTGTAATACCACCCCAGTACTGTTGTAATGTTGTAATACCACCCCAGTACTGGTGTAATGTTGTAATACCACCCTAGTACTGGTGTAATGTTGTAATACCACCCCAGTACTGTTGTAATGTTGTAATACCACCCCAGTACTGTTGTAATGTTGTAATACCACCCCAGTACTGTTGTAATACCACCCCAGTACTGTTGTAATGTTGTAATACCACCCCAGTACTGTTGTAATGTTGTAATACCACCCCAGTACTGTTGTAATGTTGTAATACCACCCCAGTACTGGTGTAATGTTGTAATACCACCCCAGTACTGTTGTAATGTTGTAATACCACCCCAGTACTGTTGTAATGTTGTAATACCACCCCAGTACTGTTGTAATACCACCCCAGTACTGTTGTAATGTTGTAATACCACCCCAGTACTGTTGTAATACCACCCCAGTACTGGTGTAATGTTGTAATACCACCCCAGTACTGTTGTAATGTTGTAATACCACCCCAGTACTGTTGTAATGTTGTAATACCACCCCAGTACTGTTGTAATGTTGTAATACCACCCCAGTACTGTTGTAATGTTGTAATACCACCCCAGTACTGTTGTAATGTTGTAATACCACCCCAGTACTGTTGTAATGTTGTAATACCACCCCAGTACAGTTGTAATGTTGTAATACCACCCCAGTACTGTTGTAATGTTGTAATACCACCCCAGTACTGTTGTAATGTTGTAATACCACCCCAGTACTGTTGTAATGTTGTAATACCACCCCAGTACTGTTGTAATGTTGTAATACCACCCCAGTACTGGTGTAATGTTGTAATACCACCCCAGTACTGTTGTAATGTTGTAATACCACCCCAGTACTGTTGTAATGTTGTAATACCACCCCAGTACTGTTGTAATGTTGTAATACCACCCCAGTACTGGTGTAATGTTGCAATACCACCCCAGTACTGTTGTAATGTTGTAATACCACCCCAGTACTGGTGTAATGTTGTAATACCACCCCAGTACTGGTGTAATGTTGTAATACCACCCCAGTACTGTTGTAATGTTGTAATACCACCCCAGTACTGGTGTAATGTTGTAATACCACCCCAGTACTGGTGTAATGTTGTAATACCACCTCAGTACTGGTGTAATGTTGTAATACCACCCCAGTACTGGTGTAATGTTGTAATACCACCCCAGTACTGTTGTAATGCTGTAATACCACCCCAGTACTGTCGTAATGTTGTAATACCACCCCAGTACTGGTGTAATGTTGTAATACCACCCCAGTACTGGTGTATTCATGTTGTAATACCACCCCAGTACTGGTGTAATGTTGTAATACCACCCCCGTACTGTTGTAATGTTGTAATACCACCCCAGTACTGTTGTAATGTTGTAATACCACCCCAGTACTGTTGTAATGTTGTAATACCACCCCAGTACTGTTGTAATGTTGTAATACCACCCCAGTACTGGTGTATTGTTGTAATACCACCCCAGTACTGTTGTAATGTTGTAATACCACCCCAGTACTGTTGTAATACCACCCCAGTACAGTTGTAATACCACCCCAGTACTGTTGTAATGTTGTAATACCACCCCAGTACTGTTGCAATGTTGTAATACCACCCCAGTACTGTTGTAATACCACCCCAGTACAGTTGTAATACCACCCCAGTACTGGTGTAATGTTGTAATACCACCCCAGTACTGTTGTAATGTTGTAATACCACCCCAGTACTGGTGTAATGTTGTAATACCACCCTAGTACTGGTGTAATGTTGTAATACCACCCCAGTACTGTTGTAATGTTGTAATACCACCCCAGTACTGTTGTAATGTTGTAATACCACCCCAGTACTGTTGTAATGTTGTAATACCACCCCAGTACTGTTGTAATACCACCCCAGTACTGTTGTAATGTTGTAATACCACCCCAGTACTGTTGTAATACCACCCCAGTACTGGTGTAATGTTGTAATACCACCCCAGTACTGTTGTAATGTTGTAATACCACCCCAGTACTGTTGTAATGTTGTAATACCACCCCAGTACTGTTGTAATGTTGTAATACCACCCCAGTACTGTTGTAATGTTGTAATACCACCCCAGTACTGTTGTAATGTTGTAATACCACCCCAGTACTGTTGTAATGTTGTAATACCACCCCAGTACAGTTGTAATGTTGTAATACCACCCCAGTACTGTTGTAATGTTGTAATACCACCCCAGTACTGTTGTAATGTTGTAATACCACCCCAGTACTGTTGTAATGTTGTAATACCACCCCAGTACTGTTGTAATGTTGTAATACCACCCCAGTACTGTTGTAATGTTGTAATACCACCCCAGTACTGGTGTAATGTTGTAATACCACCCCAGTACTGTTGTAATGTTGTAATACCACCCCAGTACTGTTGTAATGTTGTAATACCACCCCAGTACTGTTGTAATGTTGTAATACCACCCCAGTACTGGTGTAATGTTGCAATACCACCCCAGTACTGTTGTAATGTTGTAATACCACCCCAGTACTGGTGTAATGTTGTAATACCACCCCAGTACTGGTGTAATGTTGTAATACCACCCCAGTACTGTTGTAATGTTGTAATACCACCCCAGTACTGGTGTAATGTTGTAATACCACCCCAGTACTGGTGTAATGTTGTAATACCACCTCAGTACTGGTGTAATGTTGTAATACCACCCCAGTACTGGTGTAATGTTGTAATACCACCCCAGTACTGCTGTAATGCTGTAATACCACCCCAGTACTGTCGTAATGTTGTAATACCACCCCAGTACTGGTGTAATGTTGTAATACCACCCCAGTACTGGTGTATTCATGTTGTAATACCACCCCAGTACTGGTGTAATGTTGTAATACCACCCCAGTACTGTTGTAATGTTGTAATACCACCCCAGTACTGTTGTAATGTTGTAATACCACCCCAGTACTGTTGTAATGTTGTAATACCACCCCAGTACTGTTGTAATGTTGTAATACCACCCCAGTACTGGTGTAATGTTGTAATACCACCTCAGTACTGGTGTAATGTTGTAATACCACCCCAGTACTGTTGTAATGTTGTAATACCACCCCAGTACTGGTGTAATGTTGTAATACCACCCTAGTACTGTTGTAATGTTGTAATACCATCCCAGTACTGGTGTATTCATGTTGTAATACCACCCCAGTACTGTTGTCATGTTGTAATACCACCCCAGTACTGGTGTATTCATGTTGTAATACCACCCCAGTACTGTTGTAATGTTGTAATACCACCCCAGTACTGTTGTAATGTTGTAATACCACCCCAGTACTGGTGTAATGTTGTAATACCACCCCAGTACTGTTGTAATGTTGTAATACCACCCCAGTACTGTTGTAATGTTGTAATACCACCCCAGTACTGTTGTAATGTTGTAATACCACCCCAGTACAGTTGTAATACCACCCCAGTACTGTTGTAATGTTGTAATACCACCCCAGTACTGGTGTAATGTTGTAATACCACCCCAGTACTGTTGTAATGTTGTAATACCACCCCAGTACTGTTGTAATGTTGTAATACCACCCCAGTACTTTTGTAATGTTGTAATACCACCCCAGTACTGGTGTAATGTTGTAATACCACCCCAGTACTGTTGTAATGTTGTAATACCATCCCAGTACTGGTGTAATGTTGTAATACCACCCCAGTACTGTTGTAATGTTGTAATACCATCCCAGTACTGGTGTAATGTTGTAATACCACCCCAGTACTGGTGTATTCATGTTGTAATACCACCCCAGTACTGTTGTCATGTTGTAATACCACCCCAGTACTGGTGTATTCATGTTGTAATACCACCCCAGTACTGTTGTAATGTTGTAATACCACCCCAGTACTGTTGTAATGTTGTAATACCACCCCAGTACTGTTGTAATGTTGTAATACCACCCCAGTACTGTTGTAATGTTGTAATACCACCCCAGTACTGTTGTAATGTTGTAATACCACCTCAGTACTGGTGTAATGTTGTAATACCACCCCAGTACTGTTGTAATGTTGTAATACCACCCCAGTACTGTTGTAATGTTGTAATACCACCCCAGTACTGTTGTAATGTTGTAATACCACCTCAGTACTGGTGTAATGTTGTAATACCACCCCAGTACTGTTGTAATGTTGTAATACCACCCCAGTACTGTTGTAATGTTGTAATACCACCCCAGTACAGTTGTAATACCACCCCAGTACTGGTGTACTGTTGTAATACCACCCCAGTACTGTTGTAATGTTGTAATACCACCTCAGTACTGGTGTAATGTTGTAATACCACCCCAGTACTGTTGTAATGTTGTAATACCACCCCAGTACTGTTGTAATGTTGTAATACCACCTCAGTACTGGTGTAATGTTGTAATACCACCCCAGTACTGGTGTAATGTTGTAATACCACCCCAGTACTGTTGTAATGTTGTAATACCACCCCAGTACTGGTGTATTCATGTTGTAATACCACCCCAGTACTGTTGTAATGTTGTAATACCACCCCAGTACTGTTGTAATGTTGTAATACCACCCCAGTACTGGTGTAATGTTGTAATACCACCCCAGTACTGGTGTAATGTTGTAATACCACCTCAGTACTGGTGTAATGTTGTAATACCACCCCAGTACTGTTGTAATGTTGTAATACCACCCCAGTACTGTTGTAATGTTGTAATACCACCCCAGTACTGTTGTAATGTTGTAATACCACCCCAGTACTGTTGTAATGTTGTAATACCACCTAAGTACTGGTGTAATGTTGTAATACCACCCCAGTACTGTTGTCATGTTGTAATACCACCCCAATACTGGTGTAATGTTGTAATACCACCCCAGTACTGGTGTAATGTTGTAATACACCCCAGTACTGTTGTAATGTTGTAATACCACCCCAGTACTGTTGTAATACCACCCCAGTACTGTTGTAATGTTGTAATACCACCCCAGTACTGTTGTAATGTTGTAATACCACCCCAGTACTGTTGTAATGTTGTAATACCACCCCAGTACTAGTGTAATGTTGTAATACCACCCCCAGTACTGTTGTAATGTTGTAATACCACCCCAGTACTGTTGTAATGTTGTAATACCACCCCAGTACTGTTGTATACCACCCCAGTACTGTTGTAATGTTGTAATACCACCCAGTACTGTTGTAATACCACCCCAGTACTGGTGATTGTTGTAATACCACCCCAGTACTGTTGTAATGTTGTAATACCACCCCAGTACTGTTGTAATGTTGTAATACCACCCCAGTACTGTTGTAATGTTGTAATACCACCCCAGTACTGTTGTAATGTTGTAATACCACCCCAGTACTGTTGTAATGTTGTAATACCACCCCAGTACTGTTGTAATGTTGTAATACCACCCCAGTACAGTTGTAATGTTGTAATACCACCCCAGTACTGTTGTAATGTTGTAATACCACCCCAGTACTGTTGTAATGTTGTAATACCACCCCAGTACTGTTGTAATGTTGTAATACCACCCCAGTGCTGTTGTAATGTTGTAATACCACCCAGTACTGGTGTAATGTTGTAATACCACCCCAGTACTGGTGTAATGTTGTAATACCACCCCAGTACTGTTGTAATGTTGTAATACCACCCCAGTACTGTTGTAATGTTGTAATACCACCCCATTACTGTTGAAATGTTGTAATACCACCCCAGTACTGGTGTAATGTTGCATACCACCCCAGTACTGTTGTAATGTTGTAATACCACCCCAGTACTGGTGTAATGTTGTAATACCACCCCAGTACTGGTGTAATGTTGTAATACCACCCCAGTACTGTTGTAATGTTGTAATACCACCCCAGTACTGGTGTAATGTTGTAATACCACCCCAGTACTGGTGTAATGTTGTAATACCACCTCAGTACTGGTGTAATGTTGTAATACCACCCCAGTACTGGTGTATTGTTGTAATACCACCCCAGTACTGTGGTAATGCTGTAATACCACCCCAGTACTGTCGTAATGTTGTAATACCACCCCAGTACTGGTGTAATGTTGTAATACCACCCCAGTACTGGTGTATTCATGTTGTAATACCACCCCAGTACTGGTGTAATGTTGTAATACCACCCCAGTACTGTTGTAATGTTGTAATACCACCCCAGTACTGTTGTAATGTTGTAATACCACCCCAGTACTGTTGTAATGTTGTAATACCACCCCAGTACTGTTGTAATGTTGTAATACCACCCCAGTACTGGTGTAATGTTGTAATACCACCTCAGTACTGGTGTAATGTTGTAATACCACCCCAGTACTGTTGTAATGTTGTAATACCACCCCAGTACTGGTGTAATGTTGTAATACCACCCCAGTACTGTTGTAATGTTGTAATACCATCCCAGTACTGGTGTATTCATGTTGTAATACCACCCCAGTACTGGTGTATTCATGTTGTAATACCACCCCAGTACTGTTGTAATGTTGTAATACCACCCCAGTACTGTTGTAATGTTGTAATACCACCCCAGTACTGGGTAATGTTGTAATACCACCCCAGTACTGTTGTAATGTTGTAATACCACCCCAGTACTGTTGTAATGTTGTAATACCACCCCAGTACTGTTGTAATGTTGTAATACCACCCCAGTACAGTTGTAATACCACCCCAGTACTGTTGTAATGTTGTAATACCACCCCAGTACTGGTGTAATGTTGTAATACCACCTCAGTACTGGTGTAATGTTGTAATACCACCCCAGTACTGTTGTAATGTTGTAATACCACCCCAGTACTGGTGTAATGTTGTAATACCACCCCAGTACTGTTGTAATGTTGTAATACCATCCCAGTACTGGTGTATTCATGTTGTAATACCACCCCAGTACTGTTGTCATGTTGTAATACCACCCCAGTACTGGTGTATTCATGTTGTAATACAACCCCAGTACTGTTGTAATGTTGTAATACCACCCCAGTACTGTTGTAATGTTGTAATACCACCCCAGTACTGTTGTAATGTTGTAATACCACCCCAGTACTGTTGTAATGTTGTAATACCACCCCAGTACTGTTGTAATACCACCTCAGTACTGGTGTAATGTTGTAATACCACCCCAGTACTGTTGTAATGTTGTAATACCACCCCAGTACTGTTGTAATACCACCCCAGTACTGTTGTAATGTTGTAATACCACCCCAGTACTGTTGTAATGTTGTAATACCACCCCAGTACTGGTGTAATGTTGTAATACCACCCCAGTACTGTTGTAATGTTGTAATACCATCCCAGTACTGGTGTATTCATGTTGTAATACCACCCCAGTACTGTTGTCATGTTGTAATACCACCCCAGTACTGGTGTATTCATGTTGTAATACAACCCCAGTACTGTTGTAATGTTGTAATACCACCCCAGTACTGTTGTAATGTTGTAATACCACCCCAGTACTGGTGTAATGTTGTAATACCACCCCAGTACTGGTGTAATGTTGTAATACCACCCCAGTACTGGTGTAATGTTGTAATACCACCCCAGTACTGTTGTAATGTTGTAATACCACCCCAGTACTGTTGTAATGTTCTAATACAACCCCAGTAATGTTGTAATGTTGTAATACCACCCCAGTACTGGTGTAATGTTGTAATACCACCCCAGTACTGTTGTAATGTTGTAATACCACCCCAGTACTGTTGTAATGTTGTAATACCACCCCAGTACTGGTGTAATGTTGTAATACCACCCCAGTACTGTTGTAATGTTGTAATACCACCCCAGTACTGGTGTATTCATGTTGTAATACCACCCCAGTACTGTTGTAATGTTGTAATACCACCCCAGTACTGTTGTAATGTTGTAATACCACCCCAGTACTGTTGTAATGTTGTAATACCACCCCAGTACAGTTGTAATACCACCCCAGTACTGGTGTAATACCACCCCAGTACTGGTGTATTCATGTTGTAATACCATCCCAGTACTGTTGTAATGTTGTAATACCACCCCAGTACAGTTGTAATACCACCCCAGTACAGTTGTAATACCACCCCAGTACTGGTGTAATGTTGTAATACCACCCCAGTACTGTTGTAATGTTGTAATACCACCTCAGTACTGGTGTAATGTTGTAATACCACCCCAGTACTGTTGTAATGTTGTAATACCACCCCAGTACTGGTGTAATGTTGTAATACCACCCCAGTACTGGTGTAATGTTGTAATACCACCCCAGTACTGTTGTAATGTTGTAATACCACCCCAGTACTGTTGTAATGTTGTAATACCACCCCAGTACTGGTGTATTCATGTTGTAATACCACCCCAGTACTGTTGTAATGTTGTAATACCACCCAGTACTGTTGTAATGTTGTAATACCACCTAAGTACTGGTGTAATGTTGTAATACCACCCCAGTACTGTTGTCATGTTGTAATACCACCCCAGTACTGGTGTAATGTTGTAATACCACCCCAGTACTGGTGTAATGTTGTAATACCACCCCAGTACTGTTGTAATGTTGTAATACCACCTCAGTACTGTTGTCATGTTGTAATACCACCTCAGTACTGGTGTATTCATGTTGTAATACCACCCCAGTACTGGTGTAATGTTGTAATACCACCCCAGTACTGTTGTAATGTTGTAATACCACCCCAGTACTGTTGTAATGTTGTAATACCACCCCAGTACTGTTGTAATGTTGTAATACCACCCCAGTACTGTTGTAATGTTGTAATACCACCCCAGTACTGGTGTAATGTTGTAATACCACCCCAGTACTGGTGTAATGTTGTAATACCACCCCAGTACTGGTGTAATGTTGTAATACCACCCCAGTACTGTTGTAATGTTGTAATACCACCCCAGTACTGTTGTAATGTTGTAATACCACCCCAGTACTGTTGTAATGTTGTAATACCACCCCAGTACTGGTGTAATGTTGTAATACCACCCCAGTACTGGTGTAATGTTGTAATACCACCCCAGTAATGTTGTAATGTTGTAATACCACCCCAGTACTGTTGTAATGTTGTAATACCACCCCAGTACTGTTGTAATGTTGTAATACCACCCCAGTACTGGTGTAATGTTGTAATACCACCCCAGTACTGGTGTAATGTTGTAATACCACCCCAGTACTGGTGTAATGTTGTAATACCACCCCAGTACTGTTGTAATGTTGTAATACCACCCCAGTACTGTTGTAATGTTCTAATACAACCCCAGTACTGTTGTAATGTTGTAATACCACCCCAGTACTGGTGTAATGTTGTAATACCACCCCAGTACTGTTGTAATGTTGTAATACCACCCCAGTACTGTTGTAATGTTGTAATACCACCCCAGTACTGGTGTAATGTTGTAATACCACCCCAGTACTGTTGTAATGTTGTAATACCACCCCAGTACTGGTGTATTCATGTTGTAATACCACCCCAGTACTGTTGTAATGTTGTAATACCACCCCAGTACTGTTGTAATGTTGTAATACCACCCCAGTACTGTTGTAATGTTGTAATACCACCCCAGTACAGTTGTAATACCACCCCAGTACTGGTGTAATACCACCCCAGTACTGGTGTATTCATGTTGTAATACCATCCCAGTACTGTTGTAATGTTGTAATACCACCCCAGTACAGTTGTAATACCACCCCAGTACAGTTGTAATACCACCCCAGTACAGTTGTAATACCACCCCAGTACTGGTGTATTCATGTTGTAATACCACCCCAGTACTGGTGTAATGTTGTAATACCACCCCAGTACTGTTGTAATGTTGTAATACCACCCCAGTACTGTTGTAATGTTGTAATACCACCCCAGTACTGTTGTAATTTGTAATACCACCCCAGTACTGTTGTAATGTTGTAATACCACCCCAGTACTGGTGTATTCATGTTGCAATACCACCCCAGTACTGTTGTAATGTTGTAATACCACCCCAGTACTGTTGTAATACCACCCCAGTACTGTTGTAATGTTGTAATACCACCCCAGTACTGGTGTAATGTTGTAATACCACCTCAGTACTGTTGTAATGTTGTAATACCACCCCAGTACTGTTGTAATGTTGTAATACCACCCCAGTACTGGTGTAATGTTGTAATACCACCCCAGTACTGTTGTAATGTTGTAATACCACCCCCAGTACTGTTGTAATGTTGTAATACCACCCCAGTACTGGTGTAATGTTGTAATACCACCCCAGTACTGGTGTAATGTTGTAATACCACCCCAGTACTGTTGTAATGTTGTAATACCACCCCAGTACTGTTGTAATGTTGTAATACCACCACAGTACTGTTGTAATGTTGTAATACCACCCCAGTACAGTTGTAATACCACCCAGTACTGTTGTAATGTTGTAATACCACCTCAGTACTGGTGTAATGTTGTAATACCACCCAGTACTGTAGTAATGTTGTAATACCACCTCAGTACTCTCGTAATGTTGTAATACCACCCCAGTACTGTTGTAATGTTGTAATACCACCCCAGTACTGGTGTAATGTTGCAATACCACCCCAGTACTGTTGTAAGTTGTAATACCACCCCAGTACTGTTGTAATGTTGTAATACCACCCCAGTACTGTTGTAATGTTGCAATGCCACCCCAGTACTGTTGTAATGTTGTAATACCACCCCAGTACTGGTGTAATGTTGTAATACCACCCCAGTACTGGTGTATTGTTGTAATACCACCCCAGTACTGTTGTAATGTTGTAATACCACCCCAATACTGTTGTAATGTTGTAATACCACCCCAATACTGGTGTAATGTTGTAATACCACCCCAGTACTGTTGTATTGTTGTAATACCACCCCAGTACTGGTGTAATGTTGTAATACCACCCCAGTACTGTTGTAATGTTGTAATACCACCCCAGTACTGGTGTAATGTTGTAATACCACCCCAGTACTGGTGTAATGTTGTAATACCACCCCAGTACTGGTGTAATGTTGTAATACCACCCCAGTACTGGTGTAATGTTGTAATACCACCCCAGTACTGTTGTAATGTTGTAATACCTCCCCAGTACTGGTGTAATGTTGTAATACCACCCCAGTACTGGTGTAATGTTGTAATACCACCCCAGTACTGTTGTAATGTTGTAATATCACCCCAGTACTGTTGTAATGTTGTAATACCACCCCAGTACTGTTGTAATGTTGTAATACCACCCCAGTACTGGTGTAATGTTGTAATACCACCCCAGTACTGGTGTAATGTTGCAACACCACCCCAGTACTGTTGTAATGTTGTAATACCACCCCAGTACTGTTGTAGTGTTTTAATACCACCCCAGTACTGTTGTAATGTTGTAATACCACCAGTACTGTTGTAATGTTGTAATACCACCCCAGTACTGTTGTAATGTTGTAATACCACCCCAGTACTGGTGTAATGTTGTAATACCACCCCAGTACTGTTGTAATGTTAATACCACCCAGTACTGTTGTAATGTTGTAATACCACCCCAGTACTGTTGTAATACCACCCCAGTACTGTTGTAATGTTGTAATACCACCCCAGTACTGGTGTAATGTTGTAATACCACCCCAGTACTGGTGTAATGTTGTAATACCACCCCAGTACTGTTGTAATGTTGTAATACCACCCCAGTACTGGTGTAATGTTGTAATACCACCCCAGTACTGTTGTAATGTTGTAATACCACCCCAGTACTGTTGTAATGTTGTAATACCACCTCAGTACTGTCGTAATGTTGTAATACCACCCCAGTACTGTTGTAATGTTGTAATACCACCCCAGTACTGTTGTAATGTTGTAATACCACCCCAGTACTGTTGTAATGTTGTAATACCACCTCAGTACTGTCGTAATGTTGTAATACCACCCCAGTACTGTTGTAATGTTGTAATACCACCTCAGTACTGTCGTAATGTTGTAATACCACCCCAGTACTGTTGTAATGTTGTAATACCACCCCAGTACTGTCGTAATGTTGTAATACCACCCCAGTACTGTTGTAATGTTGTAATACCACCCAGTACTGGTGTAATGTTGTAATACCACCCCAGTACTGTCGTAATGTTGTAATACCACCCCAGTACTGTTGTAATGTTGTAATACCACCCCAGTACTGGTGTAATGTTGTAATACCACCCCAGTACTGTCGTAATGTTGTAATACCACCCCAGTACTGTTGTAATGTTGTAATACCACCCCAGTACTGGTGTAATGTTGTAATACCACCCCAGTACTGTTGTAATGTTGTAATACCACCCCAGTACAGTTGTAATGTTGCAATACCACCTCAGTACTGGTGTAATGTTGTAATACCACCCCAGTACTGTTGTAATGTTGTATACCACCCCAGTACTGGTGTAATGTTGTAATACCACCCCAGTACTGGTGTAATGTTGTAATACCACCTCAGTACTGGTGTATTCATGTTCCCATGTTTCTCATGTTCCCATGTTTCAACAAAACACATGATGATTTTATATTTTTTCACTGTGGTAGTAGTAGTTGTACATGATGATTTTATATTTTTACACTGTGGTAGTAGTAGTTGTACATGATGATTTTATATTTTTACACTGTGGTAGTAGTAGTTGTACATGATGATTTTATATTTTTGTACTGTGGTAGTAGTAGTTGTACATGATGATTTTATATTTTTACACTGTGGTAGTAGTAGTTGTACATGATGATTTTATATTTTTACACTGTGGTAGTAGTAGTTGTACATGATGATTTTATATTTTTACACTGTGGTAGTAGTAGTTGTACATGATGATTTTATATTTTTACACTGTGGTAGTAGTAGTTGTACATGATGATTTTATATTTTTACACTGTGGTAGTAGTAGTTGTACATGATGATTTTATATTTTTACACTGTTTTGTGGTAGTAGTAGTTGTACATGATGATTTTATATTTTTATACTGTGGTAGTAGTAGTTGTACATGATGATTTTATATTTTTACACTGTGGTAGTAGTAGTTGTACATGATGATTTTATATTTTTACACTGTGGTAGTAGTAGTTGTACATGATGATTTTATATTTTTACACTGTGGTAGTAGTAGTTGTACATGATGATTTTATATTTTTACACTGTGGTAGTAGTAGTTGTACATGATGATTTTATATTTTTACACTGTGGTAGTAGTAGTTGTACATGATGATTTTATATTTTTACACTGTGGTAGTAGTAGTTGTACATGATGATTTTATATTTTTACACTGTGGTAGTAGTAGTTGTACATGATTATTTTATATTTTTACACTGTGGTAGTAGTAGTTGTACATGATGATTTTATATTTTTACACTGTGGTAGTAGTAGTTGTACATGATGATTTTATATTTTTACACCGTGGTAGTAGTAGTTGTACATGATGATTTTATATTTTTACACTGTGGTAGTAGTAGTTGTACATGATGATTTTATATTTTTACACTGTGGTAGTAGTAGTTGTACATGATGATTTTATATTTTTACACTGTGGTAGTAGTAGTTGTACATGATGATTTTATATTTTTACACTGTGGTAGTAGTAGTTGTACATGATGATTTTATATTTTTACACTGTGGTAGTAGTAGTTGTACATGATGATTTTATATTTTTACACTGTGGTAGTAGTAGTTGTACATGATGATTTTATATTTTTACACTGTGGTAGTAGTAGTTGTACATGATGATTTTATATTTTTACACTGTGGTAGTAGTAGTTGTACATGATTGATTTATATATTTGTACTGTGGTAGTGTTGTACATGATGATTTTATATTTTTACACTGTGGTAGTAGTAGTTGTACATGATGATTTTTATTTTTACACTGTGGTAGTAGTAGATGTACATGATGATTTTATATTTTTACACTGTGGTAGTAGTAGTTGTACATGATGATTTTATATTTTTACACTGTGGTAGTAGTAGTTGTACATGATGATTTTATATTTTTACACTGTGGTAGTAGTAGTTGCACATGATGATTTTATATTTTACACTGTGGTAGTAGTAGTTGTACATGATGATTTATTTTACACTGTGGTAGTAGTAGTTGTACATGATGATTTTTAAATTTTTTACTGTGTAGTATGATGTACTGTGGTAGTAGTAGTTGTACATTGATGTATTTGTACATGATGATTTATATTTTTACACTGTGGTAGTAGTACCATATTAAATTTTACACTTGGTAGTAGTAGTTGTACATGATGATTTTATATTTTTACACTGTGGTAGTAGTAGTTGTACATGATGATTTTATATTTTACACTGTGATACAGTAGATATAATATGATTTACACTGGTAGTAAGTAGTACAATGATCTATATTTTACACGTAGTAGTATTGGTAAAAGATGATTTTATATTTTTACACTGTGGTGTTAGTAGTTGTACATGATGATTTTATATTTTTACACTGTGGTATATAGTTGTACATGATGATTTTATATTTTACACTGTGGTAGTAGTAGTTGTACATGATGATTTTATATTTTTACACTGTGGTAGTAGTAGTTGTACATGATGTTTTTTTTTTTTTTACACTGTTGGTAGTAGTAGTTGTACATGATGATTTTATATTTTTACACTGTGGTAGTAGTAGTTGTACATGATGATTTATATTTTTACACTGTGGTAGTAGTAGTTGTACATGATCCTGTACTACTATAGTACCTTCATCTAAACCAAAACTGGTAGTAGAGTATATGATATTTATTTACACTGTGGTAGTAGTAGTTGTACATGATGATTTTATACTTTTACACTGTGGTAGTAGTAGTTGTACATGATGATTTTATATTTTTACACTGTGGTAGTAGTAGTTGTACATGATGATTTTATATTTTTTACTGTGGTAGTAGTAGTTGTACATGATGATTTTATATTTTTACACTGTGGTAGTAGTAGTTGTACATGATGATTTTATATTTTTACACTGTGGTAGTAGTAGTTGTACATGATGATTTTATATTTTTACACTGTGGTAGTAGTAGTTGTACATGATGATTTTATATTTTTACACTGTGGTAGTAGTAGTTGTACATGATGATTTTATATTTTTACACTGTGGTAGTAGTAGTTGTACATGATGATTTTATACTTTTACACTGTGGTAGTAGTAGTTGTACATGATGATTTTATATTTTTGTACTGTGGTAGTAGTAGTTGTACATGATGATTTTATATTTGTACACTGTGGTAGTAGTAGTTGTACATGATGATTTTATATTTTTACACTGTGGTAGTAGTAGTTGTACATGATGATTTTATATTTTTACACTGTGGTAGTAGTAGTTGTACATGATGATTTTATATTTTTACACTGTGGTAGTAGTAGTTGTACATGATGATTTTATATTTTTACACTGTGGTAGTAGTAGTTGTACATGATGATTTTATATTTTTACACTGTGGTAGTAGTAGTTGTACATGATGATTTTATATTTTTACACTGTGGTAGTAGTAGTTGTACATGATGATTTTATATTTTTACACTGTGGTAGTAGTAGTTGTACATGATGATTTTATATTTTTACACTGTGGTAGTAGTAGTTGTACATGATGATTTTATATTTTTACACTGTGGTAGTAGTAGTTGTACATGATGATTTTATATTTTTACACTGTGGTAGTAGTAGTTGTACATGATGATTTTATATTTTTACACTGTGGTAGTAGTAGTTGTACATGATGATTTTATATTTTTACACTGTGGTAGTAGTAGTTGTACATGATGATTTTATATTTTTACACTGTGGTAGTAGTAGTTGTACATGATGATTTTATATTTTTACACTGTGGTAGTAGTAGTTGTACATGATGATTTTATATTTTTACACTGTGGTAGTAGTAGTTGTACATGATGATTTTATATTTGTACACTGTGGTAGTAGTAGTTGTACATGATGATTTTATATTTTTACACTGTGGTAGTAGTAGTTGTACATGATGATTTTATATTTTTTACACTGTGGTAGTAGTAGTTGTACATGATGATTTTATATTTTTACACTGTGGTAGTAGTAGTTGTACATGATGATTTTATATTTTTACACTGTGGTAGTAGTAGTTGTACATGATGATTTTATATTTTTACACTGTGGTAGTAGTATTTGTACATGATGATTTTATATTTTTACACTGTGGTAGTAGTAGTTGTACATGATGATTTTATATTTTTACACTGTGGTAGTAGTAGTTGTACATGATGATTTTATATTTTTACACTGTGGTAGTAGTAGTTGTACATGATGATTTTATATTTTTACACTGTGGTAGTAGTAGTTGTACATGATGATTTTATATTTTTACACTGTGGTAGTAGTAGTTGTACATGATGATTTTATATTTTTACACTGTGGTAGTAGTAGTTGTACATGATGATTTTATATTTTTACACTGTGGTAGTAGTAGTTGTACATGATTATTTTATATTTTTACACTGTGGTAGTAGTAGTTGTACATGATGATTTTATATTTTTACACTGTGGTAGTAGTAGTTGTACATGATGATTTTATATTTTTACACTGTGGTAGTAGTAGTTGTACATGATGATTTTATATTTTTACACTGTGGTAGTAGTAGTTGTACATGATTATTTTATATTTTTACACTGTGGTAGTAGTAGTTGTACATGATGATTTTATATTTTTACACTGTGGTAGTAGTAGTTGTACATGATGATTTTATATTTTTACACTGTGGTAGTAGTAGTTGTACATGATGATTTTATATTTTTACACTGTGGTAGTAGTAGTTGTACATGATGATTTTATATTTTTACACTGTGGTAGTAGTAGTTGTACATGATGATTTTATATTTTTACACTGTGGTAGTAGTAGTTGTACATGATGATTTTATATTTTTACACTGTGGTAGTAGTAGTTGTACATGATGATTTTATATTTTTACACTGTGGTAGTAGTAGTTGTACATGATGATTTTATATTTTTACACTGTGGTAGTAGTAGTTGTACATGATGATTTTATATTTGTACACTGTGGTAGTAGTAGTTGTACATGATGATTTTATATTTTTACACTGTGGTAGTAGTAGTTGTACATGATGATTTTATATTTTTACACTGTGGTAGTAGTAGTTGTACATGATGATTTTATATTTTTACACTGTGGTAGTAGTAGTTGTACATGATGATTTTATATTTTTACACTGTGGTAGTAGTAGTTGTACATGATGATTTTATATTTTTACACTGTGGTAGTAGTAGTTGTACATGATGATTTTATATTTTTACACTGTGGTAGTAGTAGTTGTACATGATGATTTTATATTTTTACACTGTGGTAGTAGTAGTTGTACATGATGATTTTATATTTTTACACTGTGGTAGTAGTAGTTGTACATGATGATTTTATATTTTTACACTGTGGTAGTAGTAGTTGTACATGATGATTTTATATTTTTACACTGTGGTAGTAGTAGTTGTACATGATGATTTTATATTTTTACACTGTGGTAGTAGTAGTTGTACATGATGATTTTATATTTTTACACTGTGGTAGTAGTAGTTGTACATGATGATTTTATATTTTTACACTGTGGTAGTAGTAGTTGTACATGATGATTTTATATTTTTACACTGTGGTAGTAGTAGTTGTACATGATGATTTTATATTTTTACACTGTGGTAGTAGTAGTTGTACATGATGATTTTATATTTTTACACTGTGGTAGTAGTAGTTGTACATGATGATTTTATATTTTTACACTGTGGTAGTAGTAGTTGTACATGATGATTTTATATTTTTACACTGTGGTAGTAGTAGTTGTACATGATGATTTTATATTTTTACACTGTGGTAGTAGTAGTTGTACATGATGATTTTATATTTTTACACTGTGGTAGTAGTAGTTGTACATGATTATTTTATATTTTTACACTGTGGTAGTAGTAGTTGTACATGATGATTTTATATTTTTACACTGTGGTAGTAGTAGTTGTACATGATGATTTTATATTTTTACACTGTGGTAGTAGTAGTTGTACATGATGATTTTATATTTTTACACTGTGGTAGTAGTAGTTGTACATGATGATTTTATATTTTTACACTGTGGTAGTAGTAGTTGTACATGATTGATTTTATATTTTTACACTGTGGTAGTAGTAGTTGTACATGATGATTTTATATTTTTACACTGTGGTAGTAGTAGTTGTACATGATGATTTTTATATTTTTACACTGTGGTAGTAGTAGTTGTACATGATGATTTTATATTTTTACACTGTGGTAGTAGTAGTTGTACATGATGATTTTATATTTTTACACTGTGGTAGTAGTAGTTGTACATGATGATTTTATATTTGTACACTGTGGTAGTAGTAGTTGTACATGATGATTTTATATTTTTACACTGTGGTAGTAGTAGTTGTACATGATGATTTTATATTTTTACACTGTGGTAGTAGTAGTTGTACATGATGATTTTATATTTTTACACTGTGGTAGTAGTAGTTGTACATGATGATTTTATATTTGTACACTGTGGTAGTAGTAGTTGTACATGATGATTTTATATTTTTACACTGTGGTTGTAGTAGTTGTACATGATGATTTTATATTTTTACACTGTGGTAGTAGTAGTTGTACATGATGATTTTATATTTTTACACTGTGGTAGTAGTAGTTGTACATGATGATTTTATATTTTTACACTGTGGTAGTAGTAGTTGTACATGATGATTTTATATTTTTACACTGTGGTAGTAGTAGTTGTACATGATGATTTTATATTTTTACACTGTGGTAGTAGTAGTTGTACATGATGATTTTATATTTTACACTGTGGTAGTAGTAGTTGTACATGATGATTTTATATTTTTACACTGTGGTAGTAGTAGTTGTACATGATGATTTTATATTTTTACACTGTGGTAGTAGTAGTTGTACATGATGATTTTATATTTTTACACTGTGGTAGTAGTAGTTGTACATGATGATTTTATATTTTTACACTGTGGTAGTAGTAGTTGTACATGATGATTTTATATTTTTACACTGTGGTAGTAGTAGTTGTACATGATGATTTTATATTTGTACACTGTGGTAGTAGTAGTTGTACATGATGATTTTATATTTTTACACTGTGGTAGTAGTAGTTGTACATGATGATTTTATATTTTTACACTGTGGTAGTAGTAGTTGTACATGATGATTTTATATTTTTACTACTGTGGTAGTAGTAGTTGTACATGATGATTTTATATTTGTACACTGTGGTAGTAGTAGTTGTACATGATGATTTTATATTTTTACACTGTGGTTGTAGTAGTTGTACATGATGATTTTATATTTTAC